>PVIJ01004070.1:0-123306 GCA_004024925.1 Scalopus aquaticus | reverse complement strand
AAAAAAAAATGAAAAAAAAAAAAAAAAACACCTTTTTCCGAGGAGATGCCTGGGTTTCAGCAGGCTGCCCAAGAGAAGCACAAAACAAGAGAGTCAAGATCCCATCAGCCACAGTGACTTGGTGCGCGTATCAGTGAAACAGCGGTGGAGCTTAAGAGGAAGTCGTTTGTGTCCATGTGCTGATCTAGAACATTCTCAGAGGTCCACTGTTACATGAGAAAAGCAACATGCAGAAGGGCGTGCAGAGCTGGGAGTGTTAGGTCTGCGCGCGCCCAGCCGTAGGTCTTCAGACAGAAACGCTAGGAGCCAGCCCTGAGGGCTGGGGCGGGGGCACTGACTTCTTATTCTTTACCTTTCCATGTGGTTTGGATGCTTTCAAACAATGCAAACCTCTTCTTTTAAAGTTCAAAGGAAAGTTTAAACAAATCCGAAGCTTAATCCTTGAAGCTACAACATTTAGTAGGGCCTCCAGTTGGGGAAAAAGCAATTCATGATAATGTATCTACAAACTTTATATAAAAAACAAAGCCATACTGGGTCAAGGTCTGCCCTAAATCCTCTCCCAGACAAGGGAATGGAGAGTGGGGTGACAGAACCTGAGAAATATGGGGTGCTCGCACCTTAGTTTAGGAAAGACGGTCTCCCACCCCTGGGCATGCGCAGTCGGCTCTGCTCCACAATGGTGACAGAGGGGACAGATGTAGCCCAGGTTCGAATCCCGCCTCCGGTAGTCGCCACTGTGGGCCACGCCCCCCCGGGGGGGCGGGCAGGCGCAGTAACCTCCTCCCCACTCGGAGTCGTCCTCTGTAAAGTGGGGTGATGATAGTGCTCCCCTCACAAGGTTGAGTGAAAGTCACGAGTCTCCACTGAAAAAGCTGTTAGAGCAGTGCCTGACACAGGAAGAGCTGTATAAAAGGGTGCTGGGGAGGGGGTTCTGGGATGTATTTATTTTAATGTGGATTGAGAGGAAAGTTCAGCCAGTACAGCAAGTCTATGGCTTCATGGATACTATGTCTAAAAATGAAATGAAAGTATATTTTATGTGGTGCCATACATCTGAGGTGTGAAGCGGTACCCCTGTACCACACACAGTATTGTAAACCATTGTTACCCCAATAAAAAAATGACAAAAAAATTATAGAACACTTAACAGAAGTGTTAATTTTAACTGTACAATACACTCTTGTTAACTCAAAAATATAAAGTATATTTTAATTTTAAAAAGTCAATTATAAAATGTTTTTAGTCTTATTAAATAAAAGAATGTTACTTTTTTATTGTGTTCACTTTTATCGATAAAAGGTGGTCTAGCGCCCCCTCCTGGCACTGGAGCTGCAGCGGCTGCCTCCTCTCTAATTCTGAGGCAGAAAATCAGAGGCGGGGACCCCGCAGCTCATTTTCTTCTGAGGCTGAAGACTTCTGAGTCTGGTGTTCCCAAGGGCCAGCCCTAGCATGCGGCCCCGCGGCGTTGAAGAAGCTCAGCGTGAGCCACCAGCCACCGCACAGCTGCTGTTTAATGAGAATTAAGGGCTCAAGCCTGCACCCCCTCGGGACCCTTTTCTGCCTCCCCAGTATGGCAAGCCTCGCCAGGCTGCTTTCTCCTGGGTTCATCTGCAGGCTTGAGGACCCCCAGCGGGCAGCCACTTGGGGGTCCTCCTGCTGTGTCCCCCTCAAGACACCCAAGAAAGGCTCCCCCTTCACTCCTGTGCGCTGTATCCACCATGACAGAAGACAACGCAAACTTCTCACCAGGCCCCACGTGACACTGACCTTGCTCTACCTCCCCTTCCCTTCCCACACCCCACTCCAGCCACACCGGCTTCTGGCCTCAAAAGCACTGAACTTTTTCCCTCCTCAGAGCCTTTGTCCTCGCTGGTCCCCCTCCCAGATCTGCACATGGCTGGCTCCCCGCCGGCAGACCCCGTGGCTCCGCCTCCTCTGACAGCCCCACACTGACCTCCAACCCGGCTGGCCCCCAGCCCCCCGGCCACTCTCCTGCTTCCTTCCTTACGCAGGTCACGGATTGCCCTTCTTGCCTCCCCTGCCTTCCACGTCTTTCTTTCACCATCTGTGAGCGCCAAGGGAGCTCGTGCCTTTGCCAGGAGATGCCCTCAGCATCTCCAGCCCTGCTCAGTGATCAGCAAATACCACTGGTCCGACAACACTATCCCCGCTTTATGTGCAGGGGAAGAGCTCAGCCCTAACTACTTAATTGAAATCATTAAAAAGTTGAAAATGCAATTTCAGGTTGCACCTTCCCTGGGGCTTCGCTGCTTTGTTTCCCCACGTACATGGTACCCTCTGACATACAGTTTCCCTCAAAGTGGGGCGGCTTCCCAGGCAGAATGTCCCCAAGATCAAAGCTTCGGCCTGCACATCCTGCCCAGGTCCTGCCTGGCCACAGCTGAGGGGGCAGGCGTCCCCAGTGAAGATGCTTTTCCTTCTGCTGGGTGGAGGGTCATGGCTCACTCTGCTGACATCACACGGGGGAGACTGAGTCATGGCCTTGGCTCCCAGGCCAGTTCCATGGTTCGATCCCTCCATCCATGACTCACAACCACTGACATTTTCAAAGGAAGCGTGGATGCAGTATCAAAGGGACTCGCTCTCACAGGGAAGGGCAGGGAGCTACTCAGCGCCTCTGGCACCAAACCGGCAAGCAAACTGCCTCTGATACCAGGGGCCAAAAAGGGGACCCTTACACTGACTCAAAACGCAGGTTTCCTTAAAGCGTCATCAATTATCCCAACCCTTGTTCAGACATAAGATGATTGCCAGCGGGTTCCGTCACGTGACAAATATTTATTGCGCACCTACTGTGTTCCTGGCACTGTAATACAGCAGGGGACAAAAAAGACACACGTCTCCACCCTCGCAGAGCTGGGGTTCTGGAGACAGAGAGCAGTAGACAAACAGGGGACACAGTATGCCACAGGGTAACAAGTATGGGCAGCAAAGCCCCGAGGAAGGTGCCACCTGAAATTGCATTTTCAGTTTTTTAATTATTGCAATTAAGTAGTTAGGGATGAGCTCCCTAAGACAGTGACTTTCGAGCAGGGCAGAAAGAACAGCTGTGCAAAGGCCCTGGGGCAGGCACCTGGTGTGCTGCAGGCATGGCGAGGAGGTAGTGTGGCTGGGTCAGAGTGAGCTGGCGCCTGGGCTGGAAGAGAGGAGGGCAGACAGCAATTCTCTGAGTAATTTGGTTTTACTCTGAGAGACATGGGAGCAGGGAGGATTTTGAGCACAGGGATGACTGGACACCCGCTGGGCGTTCACAGACTCCCCCCGCTGCTATGGGAGGGCCAGGCCACAGGGACGCTGTGGTTTGGGCTAGAAGAGACGGTGCGTGGTGCTGAAAGAACGAACTGGGCAGACTCTGGGTGTGATCTGAAGGGAGAACCAACAGGATTTGATGGCAGTTGGGGCGTGGGAAGAAGAGAAAGAGAGGAGCCAGGATGAGTCCGAGGTCTGAGGCCTCCGACCCTGGAAGGATGGAGGTGCCGCTTTCAGAAGGGAGGCGGCGCTGGCAGTGCGGGCTTGGGGGGAGACCAGTGTGTCAAGCTAAACTTTGGATCCATGAAGATCAAGATAATGCCAAGACAATCCCTGGCAAAAGTGCAGCGTCGCTCAGGTGCCAGGGGAAACTGCTCAGTTGGAGCGATCTGCGAGCAGCAGGGAGAACTGACAAAGGGCTGTGCGGCTCCAGCTGGAATCAGATGAAAGATACAAAGGCTGCTGGAGAAAAGGGAAGGAGGTTTGAGCACAAAGCCTGGGCAGGAGGAGGGCAGCTCTGGGAGCCCTCTTCCCCCACAGAATCTGGGGTCCACCTCCCCCAAAGGAGATGCTTCCAATCCAATGCGCAGCCTCTAATGAACGCCCAGCTCCCTGGGGCTGGATCTTGGCAAACGAGGAGGCAGGAACAAAAAAGGCAAAGCCCCTTGAACAGCCGCGGGTGCCCCAGACCTGCCAGCCATCTCTCACTCTGCCTCCCGGTGACAACCGTCCTGAAAACGCCTGAAGACAAACATCGCTGGCTCAAATTGGCTCTGGTCACCCCTGCTCCCCGCGACAGCAGGACAGTTTCTGAGCAGTTTTAAATAAAGCAAGTGCCAGGGGAGTGGGAACCGCTGCTTCTGTCAACTGTCAGCTTTTCCCTAGGGGGACTTACAGTGAATGGCGGTGACAGATGTGCCCCGGGGGCCCAGTGGCCTGGGGCCAAGCAGCAGGGAGAAGGCCTGGACATTTTGTCAGGGATTCTGGATGGGGCTGACCCGGAGGCTGGTGCTGGGGCGAATCCCAGCGACAAGGAAAGATGGTCCTGGGATTTCAGGATAAAATTGGCAAAGGAGGCAGCGTTCTGGCCGCAGGTCGGAGGCGGATGGGTTGGTTCTCAAGTGGGAATCCCAAGTCTCTGCCTGTCCAGCCTGTCGCCACTTGTGGCCACAGAAACTGGACTTTTATCTGGGGAATTGTATTATGTCTTTTTATTTTTTTCTTTACTGCTGTGACATCTTGGGGTCTTGCTGATGGCAGAGGAACATCCCCTTCTCCTCTACTTCTCCCCCCTTCTCTACCCCTCCTCCGATCAGGGGTAGTCAATTTCGAGAGCCATAAACGCACCCTGGAGTGTACTTTGCAAATACACACAACCCAGCCAGAGCCTACTTCCAGCCACCTCCTTTTCCAGGCTCTCCTGCTCCAGCCTGTTCTGCTCCAGTCAACCCCTGGCCTGGTACCGGAAAACCAGGACAGTCCCTTTGCCCGAGCCTGCTGACATCACTCAGATTCACCCATCCTGCCCTGCTCACCATCTCCCAGTCCTTCCCATGGAACTCTCAATAAAGGCTCATCCACGCTCTCCCAGGCCACCCACCCCAGCACTTCCCGCTTGCCCCCCAGTGGCACCCCTTCATGCTGGGATCTGGGAGGTCTAAAATCCACAGCATTTACTGCCATATTTCCCATGGCGGCCCTCTCCTGCTGCAAAATAACAATAACACCCTCATTGCAGCTCATGGGGCTGGATAAGTGATCCCACCCCCAGCCCCAGGAGTGGGCAGGGACCCAGACCTGGCCATGCCCACAGGCCAGCATCACTGTCCTCAGTGAGTCCTGAGACTTCAATTAGACGAGACTTAGGTGGATGGTTTCCCACCTCTGCTGCGCTCTCTCAGCTCAGCTGCCAAGCAGGCTCTCCCCAGTGGGAAGCCCGAGAGTCCCTGGACTTCACTGAAACCTCTGTCCACTCGGTGGTGTCTTTTGCGCTATGGGTGCTGGGTAGACCAGAAGGTCGGATTTAATAAGCTCTGGGATTTTGCCATCAGAGCCTAGAACATAGCAAGAAGGGTGAGGGCTTGGAGTGGGTTAGAAAGTGATGATTGTGGGGGAGGCTAGGGGTGAAGAAAGAGGGGAGAGGTTGCCATGACTGTGGAGTAGGACTGTGGGCCCTTGGGGTGGGTGTGGTGTGCTAACACATCGAAAGAGGGGGGATCCTATAATTCTGCATCCCATGCAGTGTGATAAAACAACGTTACCTTCATCTTTTAAAAGTAGCAATATAAAAAAGTGATTATGGTGGTGGGCTCTGAAACGGGTTAGGAGGAAGTGGAAATATGGGTGGGGTGATCTGAGAAGGGTGCAGGGCTGTGGGCTCGTAGGCCTGGTGGGTGAAGGCATCAAGGCTCTAGAGGAATGAGCGGAACAGCTGGGAAAGGGGAGACACAGGCTTGGGGATCTGAAGTTTATGTCATTTAACAACCTGCATTAAGGCTACAAAATCATGAATGAACACAAGATTAACAGGAACCCACCCAGGCCTTGGAGAGACCCCAGGCAAGGGAGGGACCTGACCCAGGCCAGGGCCACTGACATCCAGTGACGGAGGGGACGTGACGAGCGCCAGGAGCCCGCAGGCCTGGGACTCGATATGTGACCAGCTTCCGGCTCCGGCAAAGCTTCCCCGCAGGAGGAGACTTTGGATGGCAATGCCCGTGGGTTTTCCTGCGCCTTTCAGTCGTGCTTGGGCTGGGATTTTCAACTGCATTAGAGAGCGTGGCTTTAAATAATTGTGGCGGCCCCAGTAGGTTCTGCCTAGTCAGTTGCCCCGAATTTTAGTACTATTTTTGAGGAAGTTTTTGTTGTGTTTAAGGGCTTTGGGAGTTGAGGGAAGAAACTTGCAGAATTCACGTGGCTGGGCATTTTGTCACTTACGGCAGCTCCAGGGGGATTGCAGGGGGTGGAGTTCTTAAAAGTCCTAAAGCCTGACCCCTTAAATTCTGGCTTCATTGGGCCGGCCCGCTGCTCAGGGACCACAGCTTTGCAAAGGCGCCCAGGTCATTTTACTCTGCAGCCCGGGTGGAGAAGGCCTAGAGGGAGAAGGGCCTGGAGGGACAGTCCTAGCTGCGCTGAGCCCTCTCTTGCATGCCAACAGCATCTTGGGGGGACGGCTGGTTTATCGAGCTGGTGAGGCAGGGAGAGGGAACTGGGTCTCCTCCTTTTGAGACTGGGGGAGGTGCACCCTGGTGAGCAACTTTGTCCCTTGGGGTGGCCAGCAGGCTGGTTCTGGTTGTGTACCTCGATTTTTAATGCTTGTCTCCTACGATGGTGTGGGCTTTGGGAGCAGAGTGTCTACCTCATTCTCGGTGGCAGCCCCAGGCCTGGTGCCAAGAAAGGGCTCAAAAAATGCTCGAAGAAGGCAAGGAGGAAGGGAGAAGCTGAACCGAGGCCCTGCGACTGCCTCTGGCTAAGAAACAGAAGGACCTGTAACCTGTCACCCGCCCTGTTCAATAGCCTTCCTTCTTGAGGCCGCCAGCACATTCTTCAAAACTCCTCATGCGTGGCAAGCAGCAGCGTGCCCCGCGTGGCCTCTGGGCCTTTCTCGCAGCCTCCATCTGCCACATCAGCTGGGCTGAGCTGTGATCTCCAGATGTCGGCAAATCAGGCCACGCGAGCGTCTTACGGCTGAGTTTCTGTGGCTGCCCCTTCAAGGCAGCCCTTCGTTTTGCATTAACCGGCCAATTTAGTTTGTCCTCCCATCCAAACACCTGAGGTGCCCAGGCTGCCATTCTCAATGGCCAGGGGCGCTCAGGACTGTGAGTCCCAGTTAGGCTAAACACCAAAAAAAGGCCGTTTATAGTTTCCCTGCTTAAAACAGACGCCCATATTTTAGAGTAAATAAAGGCGGGAGGAAAAGTTTGATTGGAACTTTATCTTGAAAAGCGAAAATAAAATTGATAGAGATAAGCTTACTCCGGTTCCTAGAAGCTTTCTTTAGAACCTCCCCAAACTGGAAATAACCTGGATGTCCTTCAACAGATGAATGACTAACCAACGGCAATCCAGTCCAGACCACTGGATACTCATCAGTCATCCAAAGGGCTGCTGAGAGCCAGCCAGGGCTCCAGAGACAAGAATCTGAGTGCCAGCGAGAGATCTGGGCTATCTGGGAAGCTCCAGTGTGGGATGGAGGAGGAAGCAGGGAGGGGGCAAGGCGGAGCGTGAACAGGGAGGTGCCCCTGTGAACAGCTCATGCCGCTGGGGTCCCCGGAAGACCAAAGATAACACCCCAGAGTGGTCTCCCTCCAGGAGCCAGAAGCTGGGGGGATTTCTCCCCAAATCCTTGTCCTCCTCGGAGGCTCAGCAGGTAAAGCCATCAGCTCCACGGCAATGGGGGGTGGCGCGCACCAGCATCTGTCACAGGGCGAGCACAGCCTCGGAGCCATCTGCAAGAGGCGGCGGGCTGCAGAAGTCACCAGCGCCAGCTCTGAGTCAGGCCTTGCTCATTTCAGCCCTGCCGACTCTGACCCTGGGAACGTGAGCTCACCCACCAGGGCCTCGGTTTCCTGAGTGGACAGTGAGGATGACGACATCCCCTCATCCTCTCATGGATCTGTGGCTTTCGTGCTAACAGGTGGAAAGTGCTGAGCTCAGAGCAACCTCAAGAAACAGTGGCGATTAGGAGACCGTCACGTAAAATAACGAGATGCGGCTCCGTTCACTGAGTGACCTGACACATTGACAGGTGGGGCTGTGAGGAACAGCCCTCATCCCTGTCACGCTGTGCGGGGCAACCACAGGGCACTGGACACAGCCACCCACACGCCAAGGCAACAGGGTCACAGCAGAGAGGCTGCCTCAGTCCCATAGTGCAAACAGACCCAGCAGACAGGCCCCCAGAGCCTCACCTCTGCCTGGCTGAGGTTGGAATGGGGCCACCCTTCTGCCTGGACCACGCCAGTTCTGCCCCCACTTTCTGATCAGGGGAAAATATCTGGGGAATTATAAAGGATGGAAGAACAATGTAATTCAAAAACGTGTGCAATCCCTTGGGCTAAGTACAAACACAGGTTCCAGAAGCCAGGAAGATTTGGGGATGGGGAGGCAGGGTGTTGAAGGGGGGTGAAAGGGGAAGGGCGATAAGGGAGGATCCTGGGCTCCCATGCCTTCTGTTTCTTATCTGGGAACTGGTGACAAAAGTGTGATTCATTTCTAAAATCTCATCACCATCACGTTTAGGATTTGTGCGCTTGTCTGTGTGTATAATGCTCTTCAATTAAAGGGGATTTTGTAACGTGCCAAATTTTCGGCTCCATCCCTCAGTCCCTGTAGGTCACCGTCAGCAGCTCAGAGTGTCACTTTGGGTGTGTGTGGACTGTTGTCCCTGGCTGTGGGGATGGAAGAATACCCACCTTTGGGTTAAGGTTTGGCCTGGTGAAGAACTTTCTCTGATCAAAGCGGTTTCATGGTCCTGCATTAAGGACAGACTTAGGCAGGTCTTGGTGGGGACTTCCAAGTGTGTGTCTTGGGATTCTATGAGCGATATGAAAGATTGATTTAAGTATCTAGAAGGGGAAAGGGACATTTTTCATTTGCTCTTCCCTGTCCTCTGCCCATTGCCCTCATCTCGGTAAAGTACACGAACACCCCGGCTCACCCCATCACTCAAACCAACCAGGGGTCATCCTTGATTCCTCCCCACCACCTGTGATCCTTCAAAGCGGTCTACCTCCAAGACACGTCTCCAGTCTGCCAACCTACTCCTAGAAGGGCTCCCCTCCCGCCCCCACACCTCAAGTCCTTACTCCCCGAACTTGTGGATATGCTGCCTTACACCGTAATGGGGACTTTGAAGCTGTGACTGAGTTGTGGCTATGGAGGACGGCAAGTGATCCTGGATGATCTTATGAGAGGAAGGAACGTGAGCAGCAGAGGTGAGGGGCTGAGGGCAGCAGAGCTCAGGGAAAGAGATGCAAGAGCAACACTCTGAGTGTTTTCAAAAATGAGCCCGAATCCCGAAACCTCTGTACTAGCATCTGGGACGGACCCTGGGCACCGGTACTTCCACAAGTTTCTCTGGTGTTTAGCATGTTGTTTGATTGAAAGCTCTAGATCTTGCTGGTTAATTTTCGATGTATCACTTCTGCTTGCTCCAATTTAGACTAATTTGATAGACTAACTTTCCACTCTCCAGTCCTCAAAAAAACAAGCAAAAACGATGATTCTGATCTACATGAGCCGAGAGCAAATGGAACGGCTGTCAATATACACTATTAAAGTACCACTAAGTAACAGCAAGCACCATTTGGATTCTAAGGGCGTACAGCCAAATATGTATGTATAAGAACATAGTTGCAGGGACTGTCTCCAGGAAGGGAACGGAAGGAATGGGTGTGAAGTGGGAAAGAAAACATATTTTCTGGTACCGTGTTTTGTTTTGCTCTCATTTTTTTAAAAATATAGTTGCAAAGATAGTAAAGAGTTTCCTGTATACCCTCCCCAGCCTCTCCTAGTGTGAGTCTTCCATATCCAGTGCCCTTGTCAAAACTAAGAAATGAACATTGATGCCATGCTAAGAACTTAACTACAGACTTTATTCAGCGTTCCGTTTTTCCATAGCCTTTTTCTATTCCAGGGTTAAATACCAGGATTCTACTGTACATTTAATGTATAACTTTCAAGCTGTCAGAATTGGACCATGAGCATGGACGACTTTTTAAAGACTAAACATTTTTCCAAACTAAATGCACGCTCATAATGTTCAGCTGATGTTGATGCTTTGATGATGTATTTTTGCTTTTTTAATTAGAAGTAAATGTTTTAGAGAGTAATAACAGTCTTTTTTCTGAGAATCACCACTCATCATCTATTTTCAGTATTTATTTTAAAAGTTAAATCTATTTTACTACTCTTATTTGCTGTTATTGGAGGTTAATTTATGGGTCTGATGCAGCCTAAAACACTGCAGGTGCAAATTTCTAAAAGTATCATGTGGCAATTCTCCTCTCCGTCACCCACACCCTACCATCATGGTTCTGATTACCTATTATGCAGGCACATTTTCCTAAGGAATTACATTCAATCGCTAATTCACCAAAATACTAGGAAACGCCAAAGAGAGATTGATAGTGCTTGGAAAACCACAATTTCAATTTTACCGTCTTTTGAAAAAGCGCCATTTTAAATCACCTTACAGGATATTACATTTACATGACATTGAAATGAGCAAAAATTAGTGTCTTCAGAGCTTTAACCATCTAAGGTGACTCACCTACACATACAATATAAATGAAAAACATAAAATGCAGACGTTAATGAAATCTTACAACTGCTTCAGGCTGCTGAAGTCACTGAATCAGGTAAGACCCCGACTCTTGTTAACAAGTCTGCAAACCAAGTGTACCAGGGCACATTTCCGTTCTCTCTGAAATACCAGCTCCTTCCATTCCATGACTATCTGGACACAGACCGGTTCTCAACAAAGATAGGAGGGCAGAAGATTGGGGCTTAGATTTAAAAATTCCAAAGTGGAACCACAGCACACAATTTAGAAAATGTTACATGTGTAAAAACATAAGATGGACCCTGAAGGAAACACCGTGGAAAAAAATCAGCGATTTATCAGAGAAACTGACAAACTGAAGGTGGTTTCCTTTATTTTGCTAAACTGTAAATATCTCACTTGGGACATTAATTCAAAATATTTAATAGAATGATTACTTTCCAGATAATTAAAACAACTTACATTTTAAACAGTGATTTCGATAGGGCATATTCTATCACTTGTACTAGAAATAAGACCCCAAAATGTCTTAGTAAACAATAAACTAGCAAGTGTATCATCTGTGACCGACCCAGGAACATTAAGTTTTTACTACACCGTTTCAGGCCTAGAATGGACAATTTAGAGTTTCTGATGGGGGGGGGGGGGTGGCGGGAGAAGCAGGAGAGGCAAATTGTCTGCAGTTCAAAACACAAAATCGAGCCACTTACATTGTATCTCACAGGTTCAAGACACCCTCTGACAGCTGAAAGGACAACTCTCAGAAACAGCAGTTACCAATGATGTGTCATCAATGATGCATTAATAACTAGGCCGCACAATAAATAACAATGTAAAAGTTCAAGAGCCCACGTGTTCACAAGTACTGCAGAATCCCAGCCCCTCCTGCACATTACTGGGAAAAAAGGGAAAACGATGTATCTTTAGGGTAATACGGCTTTCAGGCCACATTCTCAGGGCAGACCAGGCACCTCAGTACTGCGGAAATGTCCCATCGACTTTGGCAGCCCAGGCCATGAGGCCCCCCACAACGTCCTGAGCTGTGAGACAGTCTAGCTCTTGGGCTGCTGTCAAGGACTGCAGGAGCTTCACGGCTTTCTGGGAGTCATTGCCCAGTTTGCAGATCACATAAATGGGGAGAGATGCCCCTTCCTGTGAGCCCTGCTTCCCTTTCCGGAGTGTTTCTCCTAGGAGTTTCAGGCTCTCTGCATCCCTCCGTTCCAAATGTTTCAAAGGGATGTGTAAGGCATGAGGCAAACGACAGATGTCCACTTCCACTTGAGGCCTGACGTCCAGCAGCAGGTGGGGAGACCCAGAATCCAGAAGTTGCTTATACTCAGTGACAGAAATTCGCTCCTCTGGACCCAGTAACCGCAGGGAGCGGCACTTATCGGTGGCCGAGGAGCCGCAGAAGGCTTCGTAGTCCTGTAGGTCAATCACCGTGGGCTGCTCCCCGCAAGCTGCACAGTCAGGCCTGCGGCTACGCAGCCGAATAGAGCGGAAAAGCCCTCTCAGGGCATCGAAGAGCAACAGGCTACCACTGTAAGAGGGCCCCAGACCTGAAGCGATCTTCAATACTTCCAGCGCCTGCAGGCAACCCAGGACCCCAGTCACGACACCGAGCACCCCGCCATCCGCACAGTTGGTGACGGTCTCCGCTGGAGGCGGCTGGGGGAATACGCAGCGATAGCAAGGCCCCCCGTCATAGTGGTAGACCGTGATTTGGCCCTCGAAGCGCAGCGCGCTTGCGGACACGAGAGGCCGGCCCGCCAGCACACACGCGTCGTTAACCAGGTAGCGAGTGGGCACGTTGTCCGAGCAATCCGCCACCACGTCGTAGCGGCGGACCAGGTCTAGCGCCGTGGCCGGCGTGAGCGCCTGGGCGTAGGGCACGCACTCCACCGCCGAATTGAGGGCGCGCAGCGAGGCGGCGGCCGAAAAGGCCTTGGCCTGGCCGGCGAGCGTCTCGCCGTGCAGCACTTGGCGGGCCAGGTTGCTCATTTCTACTACGTCGTAGTCCACAAGGCCCAAGCGGCCTACGCCGGCCGCTGCCAGGTACTGCGCCAGCGGGCAGCCGAGCCCGCCGCAGCCCACCACGAGCACCGACGCGGACGCCAGGCGCAGCTGGCCCTGCACGCCCAGCTCAGGCAGCACGAGCTGCCGGCTGTAGCGCAGGATCTCATCTCGGGACAGGGCGTCCTTCGGCGGCAGCGGCGACACTGGAACCTGCCGCCCCGGCTCCTGCTCCGCCGAAAGGGCGGCCGTCAGTCTGTGCTTCAGGGAACTCAGCTCCTTTTCTCGCAGGGCCACTTCAGCCTGCAGCGCGAGCACCTCCTCCTTGGCGGCCATGGCGGCCCTCCCGGAAGTTGCCCGGGAGTCACTTCCGTTTCCGGCGTCCCGTCGCCTAGCGTCTGGGGTAAACTAAAAAGAGAGAAGGTACTCGGGGAAAAGTGGTACCTGGACGCGTACCCGCTACAGCAACCTTCGGCTGTAGAGATTTTAATTTCGGAGATTCGTTCGTCCTGGATAATTTCAGTAGGGCCTGCGCGGGCTTCGGAGAGGCAGGATTCACCCCGCGCCCCCCCCGCCCCGCGCTTGGTACGGCCCGACCGGCCCTTTACGCACCGCGCGCGCGTCCTTCCGCTTCCGGCGGCTCGCGCCGTTCCGCCATGGCGTCCCGAGGAGCGAGGCGGGACGCTCCGGGGCCTCGGCGGGCGCGGGAGGAGCGCCCCCCGGCACGGGACAAGTACTCGGTGCTTCTGCCCACCTACAACGAGCGCGAGAACCTACCGCTCATCGTGTGGCTGCTGGTGAAAAGCTTCTCCGAGAGGTAGCGATCCCGGCGCCCTCCCCGAAGGAGGCGATGAGCCAGCTCCCCCGCCGGGGTGGCGGCGGTTGGCTGCGCGCGGCGCCGCGGCCGGGTCTCCCGGGCTCCTGCGGGAAGCCTGGGGGAGGACGCCACCTCCGCGAACAGCAATGGCGGATCCTCCTGGGGTTCTTCCCTGTCTCGGGTTCTCTTCCCTGCCCTTGGCTTTGGGGTGGCGCTCCTTTACCTTTGGCGTGCTCTCATTTCCCTCCGCCCGCCTTTCTCTTCGAGCGGCTGACCTCTAATTTGGGGCGAGGCTGGAAGCCTGACCTCACGCCCCGCTTCTGGCGGTCCGGATCTGCGACGGGAGCCGGGAGTCTTCTGCAGAGCCCTTGCTCCCCGCCCCCGGGCCGAGTGCTTATGTAAGCGTGAGTTTTGGTCTCCGCGGGTTAGGGAGCAGCTGCTGGGCTGGACAGCCTTCCTGGAGAGAGCAGAAGGGCAGCTTCGCTGATAAGTAGATGTGTTTGATGTGACTATGAGAAACGGGGGCAAGAGACGGTCTGGAGTTTTCATTTGAACGTCTGACGCCTTTTTTTTTTTTTAACTTGGAGATCTTTCCATATCAGGACATACACACTTAAGAAATTCTTTCGAAAATCCGGCAGTATTCCATATGGCTGGGCAATCATTTAACTGGGTTATGTCAACACGCATGCTTTTCAGAGATTTTCGGGTTTGTTTTTTTTTCCGCTTTTGCTTTACCACGGAAAAGGGGAAGGGGTGTTACTCACACCTTTTTGGCATTTGGAAGCGTGCTTGACAGATAGTGAATGCTCCTTTATTCGTTGAGTGTTGCAACAGCCATACTTTTACTACCACATACTTTTACTACCACATCGGGGATAAGTCGCGGCGGAACTGCTGGGTCGACAGAGATGTGCTTTTAAAATAGAGTGATTGCCAAGTTGCTGTCAAAACAAATTGGACTGGCTTGGGATTCACCAGTTTTCAGAGTGCCTGTTTCTCCACCCACCAGTCTGCCTGAGCACTATTTAACTTACATCGCTGGAAATAGTAACTGAGAAAAATGCTGCGGTTTGGATTGTTGTTTTGAAGGCGAATACGTGACTTCGCCGAGTTTTTTATGCATTCTTTTTCCCTCCTACTTAGTTTTTATCTTATTTTGGTTCGTACAGACTTCCCAAATTAGAGAAATTATCCTAAATGCCTTTTGATTATATGATACAGCATCTTTTGCTCAATTCTCTAATTGTTCAGTGTGGCGCAATTTATCTTTTAATGGTTTCTGGAGAGATACTTTCAGTAATTACCAAGTTTGATAAAGAAAGCAAACAATTTTCTTTATAGATGCTTTCTTATTACCTCTCAGCTCAGTTTGATTAAGCTATCACCATCGGGTGGTGTGTGGGTGTTTTAAAGTGGGAGGGAAGTAATTTTGCTTATGAATAGCTCTATTTGTTTTTGGACCATATCTCTTTCAGCACCATCAACAAGAATCAACATCTTACCAGTTTGGGCTTGTATAGCATAAACTCACTTTTAAGGCACAGCAGGAAGCTGAAGTCATTATATTATATCTACTCTTAGAGAATAGATAGGCAGAGTTTTGCTTGTTCCCAAGTTAGCTGGGGCTTACTTTTTTATGACCCTTTAACAGTGGAATGTGTATTCAGAGTGATTTCCTAGCCTGAGCTTCTTGAGCAGAATCAAGAGGAAGCAATGTTGTGGCTTTGGGGGGGCCCGCTCCTCTTCTTTCCCTTTCAGTTTCCCAGGACCATTAACAGGGTCTTCTCTAAGGGGCTTGCTGGGCCAACATCATACTGATCACCCCTACATCCAGCTATTGTGTTGGCTTGTTTTTAGAATAGAAACTATTGTGTGAGGTTTATGAAGAGTAACACAGGGGTTGACTCTTTTGAATTATATTGAAGTCTTGTAATTTCACTGCAATTTTTTTAAATACGAAAGCGGGGTGATGGGTGCAATTATTTGAAATAGTGGTGCAAAAGATTGTATCGCCTTTCCAAAGTGGATTCGTAAGGGTAAAATTAAATCAGATTTATTCCTTATGTTATTTATTTAAATCTGTTGGGGATTAAAACAAATAATCATTGAGCAGCGTGATCCACTTGAGTTGTATTTTAAACATACTTTTGAAATATTTTGTACTATTAAGATTTGAAATTAATACTATTAATTCCACTTCAGAAGTGGAAAACATATCATATATTGAGAAAACAGGTATCACATATTTCAAGAAGACAGAATGAGTTAAATCCTGTTTTCCTTGGAAGCAGTCAACAAGCATCTTATTTATATGCTATGCATTTTACATGTTATCACTATGTGATTTCATTTTTATTAAAGAGCATGTTTTCTGTGTCAGAATTTTATAAAACCTCAACACTTGGTAACATTTTTCCAGCAACATGCCAAGGTGGGAAGCTAAGTACTAAATATTTGACGTTTACTTCATTTGATAGGTTGTATTCTTTAGTGATTAATATGGCAGTAAGTTTCCATTTAAACCAGTGAGGAACTGATCCTTTTAAGATTTCTTTAAATGTACAGATAATGTTTTCAAACATTAACACAAACTTTTTTTTAATTTAGTGGAATCAACTATGAAATTATAATCATAGATGATGGAAGCCCAGATGGAACAAGGGATGTTGCTGAACAGTTGGAGACGATCTATGGGTCAGACAAAATTGTAAGTCATGGGAACATTTTTCTATTATATCAGTTGTGTTTATATAGGGGAAAGACGAGAAATGAACAACTATTAGATTCAATCCATGACTAGAAACTGAATACAAAGAATAACTTGAGATTTAGATGCATTTTCATTGTCCATGGGTTTTACGTATTGTTGATATGTTGAGTCAGTGGTGATTTTACTACAAAATAATGAGCCTCTGGATGAAGTCTTTATGACAGATTGTGGGGATATTCTTGAAGTATAAAATTAACGCATGACAATGAATTGATAAGAAATATTGTAGTATTAGGTTGTGATTGCCGGTGTGTAACTTGATTCCTCTTGTCAAAGGGGACTGAGAAAACATGGGTATCACATATTTCAAGAAGACAGACTGAGTTAAATCCTGTTTTCCTTGGAAGCAATCAAAAGTAGCATTTAAAATGAAAAATCAAGTAATAGATATAAAAACATGTTGTTTACATATTGTTTCTGGTGGGTGGCACCAGGAAAAAAAAAATGTTTAAAATTTTACTCTTGGATATAAAAATGTTGCTTTTCCTTAAAAACTGTTAAACAGTTTGCATTGTTAGTAAATGGATTTTTTTAAACTTTGCCGAAAGATGTCATACATACTCTACTTTTAACATCTAAGAAATACAGCTATATTTCTGTATGAGTAAAAAAATTTTGATTTTTTAATACTCAGTTTTTTTTTATTTACTTGTGTTAAAATGTTCTTTTTTATTCTCACAGCTTTTAAGACCACGGGAGAAAAAGTTGGGACTAGGTAAGTAGAATTTCTCACCCCTCATCTCTGCTCCTTGTCCTGGTAAGTTATCCAGCATATCCAGTGTATTTTCCTGGTTTGGAAAAGGACCAAAAAGTTATCTCTTGTGGTTTTTAACAATCATGATGACCTTTAAATGGATTAACTTGAGTTAATCAATATCAGTCAAGGCCCACTCAGGAAAACAGAAACCACTGGCTACACGGGTGAAGGAATCTGAGAAGCCCAAATGAAACAGCGCGGCTACTCAGAGATCAGAAATAGCCTCGCCAGAGGCAGTGTGTGCAGAGCCCGGGAACCCATACTAGCCAGAAAGTACTAGGTGATGGACACCTCGCAGAGCCAAGGAGGAGATCCACTCAGGTCTGGAAGGCAGAGAGAGGACACTTAGACTTTCCCTTTTCTCCTCACAATCTTCCCATGCTCCCAAAGTTGTTCAGAAGCCAGTTGAGAAGAGAACTTGAGATATACAGTTCCCTGTGACAGAGGACAGAGGAGGGAAAGGCCAGAGAAAGGATCTGAGGGTACAAGTCTTGGAAAGCTTTTCCAGTTTAAACATAGGGTTATAGGAACTCTCAGATGAGTGTAGGTGTTCTGAGATGAAAGTCTGAATGCCTTTATTTCTGCTGTTGCTCATGTTGAGAAGTGGTATGATTGAGGGGGAGCATGGAATAAGCAGTTTCAAAAAATGACTATTTGTTGTCCTGAAAGACCATTGGTTCCTGGCAACAAATGTTCTGATTATCTGAATCCACAAGTTTCCTTGGCATTGAAATAATCTGGAAAGAGCTGTGAAAGCATCCCAGAATTACTGACTAGGCACTGTTATAGCTGAAAGGCTGAGGATACTTACTCTTAAAAGAAGTCAGGAGAGGAATTGGAGCTTTGCTAATAACGTACTGTGGTTGTTTGGGCTAGAAAATGGAGGAATCCAGGCCTCCCTGGTGGCGCAACCGGCTAATTACAGCACTGTGGCACTGTCAGCGGCTGCAGCAAGAGTTCGATGCCCGGCCGGGCCGGGGAGATTCCCACATGGCGCAACAGTTCTCTCCTGCCTCACCCGCTGCTCCCCTCAGCAGTGTATTTCTGTTGATCTGCCTGTTCTGCTCCCCACTCTGTCTCTAGTGAACCCTCTTACCGCCCCACACCTGTGGCCTGCACCCCAGCTTGTATGCAAAAATAAATCTTTAAAAAATAAATAAGTGAATAAAAAGACACACAGAGAAATATTAAAAAAAAAGAAGAAGAAGAAAGAAAAGAAAATGGAGGAATCCCCAGGTCTTGCCCCTTACCTTTCAAGTCCCTGCAGAGCTTTTAGGCAGGAAGATGGGTAAATGGTAGGTGCATCTTTGCTCCCAAATACTAGAGCCTGCTCTTGCATTCCAGCTTTCAGTGTAGCAGTCATTCTCTGAGTTGCTTCTGTGGAAACGGGCTGTGAGTGCTGAGAAGAGAAGCAGCAGGGAGGAAACTAGTTAAGTAGAATCAAAAACACCAGAAGCTGGAGGTTGGAGATGAAAAAATGGAATTGAGAGATGTATTTGTTTGAGAGTCAAAAGGATTTAATTGTAATCACCGTTAGAAACTACTGCATATTTTTTAGTGCTTAGCAATTTCCCATTCAAATGTATATTTAGTCTTTCTGAGGATTTTCTTTAATAACTTTTTATTTTCATTTTTAGGCACTGCTTATATTCATGGAATGAAACATGCCACAGGAAACTACATCATTATCATGGACGCTGATCTCTCACATCATGTAAGTGGTGTGTTTCTTTGTTGGCTGTGTATGAGAGTCTTAACTTTTTACTGACTCATTGTTTATTCTTTCTAAATTTCAGCCAAAATTTATTCCTGAATTCATTAGGTAGGTATTTCTAACATTTGAAAGAACTATGATTCAAATAATTTACATTTATTTTGAACTTATTTTTACTTTTCATCCTTCATTAAAGACATGCGCTATTTTGAATGTGCTATGAAAAATAAAAGCAACAACAATATAAATAGGGTAGTAAATGATGTATTTTAGGAACTGTGAGGGACAGACTAATCAACAGAGAATTTCTTCATATCTAAATTCTTTCAGATGAAAGAAAAAGATGGCAGGCAACTGCTCCATTAAATGGAACCAAGCCTTGTATCGTAAGAGTAAAGTACCGTGAACAAAGAGAGCGCATTTCAGAAATGCCACTGATTCATCATTAGGATATGTCAGCATAACTCGTTTTTCACATTAACAAAGAAAGCAGCACAATTAAGTTTATAGATGCTCAAAGGTATTTGATGAGATTCACTAGCCATTTCTAATAAGAACTTTAAAGTAGAAATAATAAGCAGCCACTTATATGATAGAGATGACCCAGTGCTATTAAAAACATCTTACTAAATGTTAAAATGATGAATAACCTCAAGCTAGGCATACCAGCTATCATTAAAAAGAGACTTTAAGTAATGCAGTAAGAACAGAATTGAGTTGAAACACTGGGAAGGAATATAAAATGTATTTATTTCAAGTTCTGTAATAATTTCCTTAGGAAATTCAAGTGACCCATAAAAGCTCTTGTAATTTCAATAAGGAAGCTGTTTCTTCTGAATATAAGCTGATACACAAAAACAAAATTAGATATGTCACTTCCCCCATTTAGAACACGTCAGGGAGTTCCCATTTACACGTGGAGAAAAACTCACACTTCTTCTCTGCCACTCAAATCACTGTGATCTGACTCCTCCCTCTTTCTCACTTCACCTTGCGCCCATCCCCTTTGCTCTCTGTGCCACCAACACACTCCTTTCATTTCTGCCTTCATGGGGAGCACTCTGTTCCCTTTTGCCTGAGATGTTCTTTCCTGACTAATAGCCAGCTGTTTCTCATCCTTTGATGTCTGCATAAACACACCTCAGAGATACCTTCTCTGTTTACATCTGCAGTTCTCAAAAGC
This sequence comes from Scalopus aquaticus, assembly GCA_004024925.1. Lineage (NCBI taxonomy): Eukaryota > Metazoa > Chordata > Mammalia > Eulipotyphla > Talpidae > Scalopus > Scalopus aquaticus. Next base: position 103,491 of record PVIJ01004070.1, on the reverse strand, counting down.
CCCTTGAACTGGATCAGGAAATGGAGCCAGTGGAGTAGGAAATTGGTGAAAGATAAAAACAGGTCAGATGTAGAAGAACTCCAAATGGCTAGTGAGCCTAAAGGAAGGCATTTGCCCTGGGATATAGTCAGGAAAAGGCAAATTAAAATAATTGTCACTGTTCTTGTTACCCATTAGTTTGTCAGGTTTTAAAAATTACTCTGCACTATAACCAGCACCAGTAAGTTGTAGAAAATGGACACACTCAAGTATTTCTAGAGGACATGTGAGTTGTTACACCTTTTTTGGAAAGTAATTCTTGGAGCTGTTAGAATTAAAAATACTCATAAATTTGTTAGCAGTTTCACTATATTTCACTTTGGGGAGCCTAAGGACCAGGATGTATATTTATTTTTAAGAATGTGTATTGCAGCACAGTTCGTTGGGCTTGTGTTGGGTGGGGGTGCGCCGTAGAAACAACCAGAAGTATCACGTTCAAAATTCTATGTAATTTTTTTGTGACTATTTTAAAAAATGGGGACATTCTCTGTTGACCTATAGGACGTCCCTGATTCCATGATATATTTTGTTGACAGAGAAAAAACAAGTTGCAAAATAGTTTTTGGATTTTTGTTGGGTTTTGTTTGTCTTTTTTTTTTTGCTTCCAGTTTTGTAAAAGTGACCAGCAAAGCCTGGGGTAGAAGGAGGAAAGGGGGGGATTTTGAGTTGTCTTCTTGTAAACAGAAAGGTCTGAAGGGCTCCAGGGCGGTTTAGCAATGTGTATTAGGGGTCAAGAACAGAATGGAGGGGGGAATTAGAAAAGTTCATGGTCTTACTAAACTGATTTTAGTGTGGTTTCACATGGTCCAATTCGATAGTTTAATTTGAAGTTTTAAAAATTAAGAAAAAGAATTGGATGAAAAAATATTATAATATTAGCTCTTCTATTTCCTTGGCATGCTTTTTCTTTGAGTCTTAAAAGTTCTGTTTGTGTAGCTCATGAAAGTAACAATGGAAAGCTTTGATACTTTTTTATAATTGACAGCTAATTTGTTTTTTTCTATAGGAAGCAAAAGGAGGGTAATTTTGACATTGTCTCTGGAACTCGATACAAAGGAAATGGAGGTGTATATGGCTGGGATTTGAAAAGAAAGATAATCAGGTACACACATGCTGTGTGAGTCCTCTGTCTTGTAGTATAGCTGCTAATAACAGGTGTTGGGATGAAATTACCATGCTGTCTTGGCATTTGTGGAGTTTGTAGCTTCTGAAAAGTATTCCAGGTAACTTCTTGCTTATATTTTTTCCTATGGTGAGAGTATTTATTTGGGAAGTTTCTCATTAAGGAAAATTCATCATAAATATTCGAACCTTTGGTAGAAATTGTACTAGTTCAGCAAAACTTAGACTGTCATATTCTAGCATACCTTCAGTTTTAATTTGTGTACTATTTATACTTTTGGACTAAATAAATAGCTTTTTCTCCATTTTGTGTAAATAAGAAGCTTCAATGATTTTGACTTTACTAAGCAGCTAAAGCAGTGAGGTTTTGGAGTTAGATCTGAGTTAAAATCTGATTGACACTGAGTCACTTGTGACACCATGCTGGTTAACCTTTCCTAACCTTTTGTCACTATGAAATGGGAATAAAACCTAAGTTTTTTGGCTTAAAACAGCAACTTCTATTTCTCATGGCGAGCCTGCGGATTGACCGGAGGCTGCTGTGCGGGAGCCCGAGTGTCCTCGCTCGCCTGCCCGCGGCTGGCGCCGCTTATTGGCCTGGGCGTTTCGGCTCTCGCCTGCGGCCTCTTACCTCCCGGAACGCCGGCCCCACCTTTATCGGGCATCCTGAGGGCAGCAGCTGAGTGTACCAAGGCTATAGCTGCCAGGCCCCTGAACCGTAGGCTGTGGGACTGACACAGCTTCAGGCTTTTGGTCAGAACAAGCCCATAACACTGGTCAACAGTGAGATCAGAACTGACTTATCTCATCTATAGTATGTTAGTGTGCTCAACATGAATATAACCCTGAAAATTTTTTATTGGCTCTCGTTTTGAAGATATTTCATATAATTCAGTTTGTATGTTTCAACATGTAAATTTATCCAGTAGGACTGCAACAACATCCTAAATCAGCCTAGAATGATGTCATATTGCATCGCATTGCATAATACCATCATGCACACATCCTCCAGCGTTGATCGCATCATTTTCTGAGGCAATGCAATACTACTGCCAGGCGCTTGCTGAGGTAAGCTGACGTCAGCAATGCAGTATATAAAGCCCTGTCAGAAAGGTTGAGCACTGAAGATATTTCAGACTTTGTGCAAGACAGTTTAAGCCTCTGTTCCATAGAACTGTTATTTTATCCATTTAGGCACAATACAGAACAGTCATTTCTCGAAAGTGCGTTAATAGCATGGACAATTTCTGCTCTATATGTGGGGAAGTGACATTTGCCAATCAGAAGAAAAGTATCACTTCTCAAGTGAAGAAGTTTTCTCATCTCTACTTCGGATGCAAGGCTGGTGACCAAAACAAGCCTTGGGCCGCAGCATCTATGCTGTGCTACATGGACAACACAGCTTTCACAGTGGTTAAATGGCAAAAGACCATCCATGCTGTTTGCAGTCCCCATGGTGTGGAGAGAGCCAAGCGACCACATAAAAGACTGTTACTTCTGCTTGATTCCTCCTCTTTCTGGCAGAATAACAAGCAAAAGAAGTCGAGAATAGTCTACCCAAACATTCCTTCTGCATTGAGATGACCGGTTCAACAACTTGCTGCAGGGCGATGGGAAACAAGCATGGAATGCTTTTTGCCTAGTGTCTACAAACTTTCTTGGGAATGTTAAGGCAGAAAACTACAAGGAACTAGTAGAAGACATGTGCTGATGCAGTATCAGAAACTTGGCTGCAATATGTCTCTTAAAGATCCACATCCTTCATTCCCATCTGGATTTCTCCCCTGAAAACTGTGGTACGGTTAGTGATGAACATGGCGAATGTTTTCATCAAGATATCCCATCAATGGAACAAAGATACCAGGGAAAATGGTGCACTACAATGCTGACTGGCTACTACTGGACACTCCCCAGATATGCTCCTGAACAGCTGTACAAGAGACAGGCGAAGAAATCTAAGAAGTAGTCTGTGACTTGATTTTTCACAGGCATTAACCGTAGGCCTATTACTGTTGACATGCATTTCCTGATGTAAACAACCATTTATTGCAGATTACAAAAATCTAGAGCCAAAATTAAATTTGACTCTTACATCCGTGTTGAGCACATACAAAATGATAGGAAATGACTCATTTTATTTCCATAACATGACTTTTGTAAAAATTTGTTGACCAGTGATTGGCATGCATTTTGTAATATAAACATCATTTTATTGCAGATTACAAAAAAACTAGAGCCAAAATTAGAATGTCACTGTCATATTCATGTTGAGCACATACAAATTGATTGGAAACAACTAATTTTATTTCAGTGGTACGACTTTTGTAAAAATTTGTTGACCAGTGTAATCAGAGTGGGTAGGGAAATAGAAACCACCTCTTGATTGGAAAACTCTCAAAGGATTTTCTATCATATTTAGTCTATGTCATTTATTTTTCAGACTTGTCGTGGAGGTCAATTTCTCTCTGCAAAGAATCTATAGCTTACTGCTTTTTACGTAACAATTATGTAGAGTACGCATTCTGATATCTTTGATAGCTCCATTTCTGTTGAAGATTCTGTTCAGCTCATCATAGTTTTACCTCCTAACTGTGGAGACTTAGGCAAGTCATTTAAAACATGAAGGATCCTCAGCCCTCAGTGAAATGAAGGGGTGGCTAAAACAGTGGCTTTCGATCCTGCTGAGCATTGAATGGTGCAGGGAGAAAAGGTGCCCCCTGTTCATCTGCACATGCACCGCAGACCTTGTAGTTGCGTCAGAGGTGGGGCAAAGGCATCAGCATTTTTCCACCAGTTGATTGTTGCGCTGCCAAGGTTAAGGCTAACAAACGGTGTTGACTCAGGCCTTGCCGAGTTTGGTTATTGCACCCATTATTTAAAATTAAGAAGACCCAGTCAGACAGTTGGCAGCTTTTTGGTTGGTTCGTTTAGTTGCCCAGGCACACTTCATTTGATGCGTCACAGGTACTGCTTTTTTAACAAGGACGTCTGTGGCTGCCCTCGAAAGTGTCTCAAGGCCGTTTTTCCAACAGCAAGTGCTCACTTGTTGTCTACTCATTTAATGACGACATGTACGTCATATTTAGGCGTAATGCTATTGCACATTTAATAGGCCACAGCTTAGTGTAAACATAACTTTTATAGGCACTAGCATGCATGTGATGATTTGCCTCATCGCGGTGGTCTGGAACAGAACCTGCACAGGTCCCAAGGTGCACCTGTACCTGTCATTAGTGGTTAATGTCTGCACCGCCTTAGGGTGTAAGCTCCTAAGAGCGGATAAGCACTTGCTTACTTCTCATTAGTACCGCCAGAGGAGAACTGGGACTGAGTCTCTCTGACTCCTGCTGTATTTTAAATAAAAGACGCCCAATCAAAAACACATTACCTTGAATAGTTGCACTATAAATACGCATATGGGCGCACACATTATACACTGTTTAAAAAAATTTAAATAGGGCCTCCCTGGTGGCGCAGCGGTTAAGTGCTGCACCGTGGAGCCGTCAGCAGCGGCGACGCGAGTTCAATGCCCAGCCAGGGAGATTCTCACATGGCGCGGCTGACCTCTCCTGCCTCGCCCACTGCTCCCCTCAGCAGTGTATTTCTGTCGATCTGCCTGTGCTGCTCCCCACTTTGTCTCTGGTGGACCCTCTTGCCGCCCCACACCTCTGGCCTGTACCCCAGCTTGTATGCATAACTAAATAAATCTTTAAAAAAATAAAAATTTAAAAAATTGAAATAAATTTAAGATCTAATCAGCTTTATTAAAGACTTCCCAAAGGCATCCCACAAATACCAAGAAAGGGGCTCTTAAGAGCTGTACAAAGTGGAAGGCTTTTGTAGACAGGAGGGGTCAAGATAAGGGAGAGTAGATGGTTGCAGGCCAGATCATCTTTTGGGGGATCTGTCAAGTACGTTACCTGACCCCCAAATTCCAGACTGACTAGTTAAGATAATATTTTTGGGAAGAGTTGAAGCTACAGTTAAGTTAGGTACTGAGTCTATTTGCTTATATGTGGGGGCATTGTACAAGTTACTACATTTTGGGCTTGGGGTCCCTTAACAGCATGTATATACAGATACGCTCAAGTTTTCTCTAATTAAATTCATTTTGGGGTATAAACTATATCTGGGGAATTTTTTTGTAGCTAATTAGAAGCAAAGTGAAAGGAGAACTGGTTTTGGTTAGCCATTATCCCAGTGTATCCCTAACCATGTTATTCGTATAAAAATAGTCTTTCCTAGGGAGTGCCTTTGTGATTACCTTCACTTTGGCGAGAAACTGTCCTTTCCAGGCTGCCCCAGAAAACTTTTTTTCTGAGTCTGAGACACTAAAATAGCTGCAATACAAAAGTCTTTTTTCCAAGGCTACTTCATTTCTTTTTGAAATGTTAATAGCTGTCACTAATAGTTCGTGATTTATTCTTAGTTGTATTTGAGGCACAACCCAGAAGCCATGGTCCTTGATATTTCTGCCTGTAGAATGTCATGTGTTGATGTCCCGCACCCTAAAACTACTGACTTTGGGAGTAGTTGGGTTTAGAGCATGGGGCACTCGTGGGCTAGTGCCTCTATAAAAAGAGACCAGCAGACTTGGTTGCTCCCTGGCCGCCTCCACCCTTGCACGCTCACAGCCATCTGTAAGTAGGCCAGGTGGCCGGTGGTGTTTTGTTCCAGCAGCTGGAAACTAAGACAGTGGTGGAATGAACCTTTGGGCATTCTCCAGAGATTACCACAAAGCAAAACCCACTCCCTTTTGCATGACCTTTTCTTTTTAAAGCCACTTTTGTGCAGACTGACTATAACCCAGGCAAAACTGCCCTCACGTTGTGCTTATTCGAATCCAAAGAGGAAACTCCATATCCCTGATCTCTGGTTGTTTGACAAATGCTCGTTGTTCTAAATAATGACTGTTGGCAAATATGCAAGTTGAATTTATTGCTCCTCTCACCCGAAGTTTCGGATTGCTGCTTTATAGGTCCCCTTGAATGTTACAGTGAGTAAAAATTCTATTTTCTGAAAACTAAGAAATAGCAGATTTCCTGACTAAAAATTTCTTTGTTCTATAGAATTAACATTTTTGTGAATAGTGTTGCACTTAAGAAACCAAAGTAGAGTTTTTAGCATTCTGTCTTGGTTATGTTTCTCTTGTTTAGAATCTGTTTTATTTGACAGCCGTGGGGCCAATTTTATAACTCAGGTTTTGCTGAGACCAGGAGCATCTGATTTAACAGGAAGTTTCAGGTACAGTAAAAACTGGTGATGGATGTTCTCTTTTTTACTACTAACTTCTTGCCTACTTGCCTACATTTCTTAATTTATAGTGACTTATTTTAAAGAAATGACTGATTTCTACCCTATTTTTGTTCTGGAACACTAATAAAGACAGTGAAGTTCCTTAGAAACTGCTGATAAAGCCTAGATAGTTTCTGAAAGAGGCATGTTGCTCTTTTTAAGGATCCTGGAGGCAGCACTTAGGTTACTGTGCTTTTTGACATTAATATTAATACTCCGCTCCTGGAGGAGCCCTGTACCCCACGGTGAACCAGCTCATTCTGGACTTTTTTGTCCCTGGCCCTGTGCTCCAGAGAACACAACCTCTTCCAGTAATTTCCTGCAATTTATAGGGCTATGGCATCATCCACAGGAAAGTTTAAAATTAGCTTTATCTTTAATCTTCATGTAGTACTTTTTCAGTTACCTTGTTCTCCATAAGTTTAAAAAAAAGTTCTTGTGTGACTGAAGGCATTCCTCCACATAGGCGGTTGGTTGGGGGGTTGGGCTTTGTTGTGTGTGTGTGCGTCATTTGAAGATCGTTCTGCACGGCCACACCAGGTGACTAAAGAGTACTCGATATTTGCATTTCCCATTAGGTAATACTAATTCTTAGATTCTTCCTTTAATGCAGGAAGATCCCTGACACTAGATGCCTGAGTGTCAGAAGTGACAAACTTGTAAATTAGGAGCTGACTGTTACGACTTCATACCTCTGCTGCTTCTGCAAGTCTGCTGAGAAGCAGTTCAGAGCTAGCAGAGGCAACAGTGAAAGGAGGAGCCATTGCTTACGAGAGGGCAGATAAAGATGAAAATTAAAGGTTAAGTTGATTAGGAAGCAGAATTTGGTATGCACTGGATAGGAACCACAAGTTAAAGGAGGAAAGTGTTAACCTCATTGAGGTTTTCCATCACCACCTAGCAACAATGTCAAGAACAGTGGCACAGATTCTCTGTACAGAGGGAATGGCAACACTTCCTGGCCACAGGGGTGATGATTTTGAAGGAAGACACAGAGTAACTCCATGGGTTGTAGATAGGGGCTTTGGTATTCTGCCTGGTTCCCCTACTCACGTTATCAAAGGGCCCTTTAACCCTTTGAAAGGTGCGTGACTGATGAGGACCTGTGATGAGTGAGCAAGGTGAATCAGAATACTTACTGTGTGCCTTACTGTGTCCAAGCACTGAACAGGAACCTAAGTCCCAGCCTCAGGGGGAGACTAATTGTGATGGCATGAGGCCTCCAACTGCATAAAACTGATACGACATCACATGGGGATTGTGCTGTAGAGAAAAACCCAGCAGGGAGAGTAGGGGCTGGATTGTCTCCTTACCACTGGAACTATGTGGGGATTAGAGGAGGAAATGAGGAACATTAAAGGTCACCTTCTCTCTAAGTGAAGTACATAAATCATCATTGGAGCACATGAGATTTAGGGGGCCTGTTCCCTTTTCAAAACAAGAATCCCAGAAAGACTGCAGTGTAACATCAGACCATTTAATAGCAAAGACCATTTGGAGCCTAGCTATTCTGTATCTGGCCGATACAGTTTTCATGATGTAATTTTTTTACTGTTAGCCATAGTTTCGAAGATACTGTGGTGGGACAAATGGGGTTGGTGAGAAGAGAAGTATCTTATAAAATGACTTTAGAGGAGTGAAGCTCAAAGGACAGCCAAAACCCAGTCCCATGCCATCATAGTCTTTCCTACTCCCAATCCCGATCTTCCCTCCCCTACCTAACGTTATTTCACAGGTGCCTTTAGTTTCTAGCTTAAAGCAGAAAATCAAAACAAAAGTGCCTGAAACACAGCAGATTGCTTGATAAATGTCATTGAAAAACTGATTACATCAGGTTCGTCTCACTTTGAATTTACTCCACACATTGTTTTGGAATCTTATGGAAGCTGTGTGAGTAAAGGAGACACACTCTAAGCCCTCTCAGGTTCCTCTAAGGGCTTCCTGTGTCTTACACCCACTTGAAAGTTTAAAAAGCCAAAAGATAGGATAAACCTTAGAGGAAATCTAGGATTTGGGTTTCAGGTCACCCCTCTCTCCATTGGGGAGGAGGGGGGTGTTAACTGCAGCGGGGAGCGAGGAGCAAGGAGGGTGATGAAGTTATTATGCCAAACAGCCTCTCCTAGCTTTCTAATTTTTTTTTTTTTAAATGGAAAGTTGCCTCTCTGCTCAGAGATTGGTTTTTTACTTCAGTGACTCTGAAAACAAGGGGCTCCTGAAGGTGATTGGGGTCATCCACAGGGCTTTCGGCTCTTCTCTCTGCTGATGGATTGCCCTGTGTGGACCTGCAGTGCGTCTCAAGTGAGCACACTGGCCCGTTACAGGTGTGCCCTCAGCTGGGGGTAGCTGAGTCCCAGCAGGATGGCCTCGGTCCTGATGCCTGGCTTCTGTCATCACGTAGCTTAACCAAGCTCACCCCGGAGGGACTTAGTTTATCCCAGAGAATTTATGGTGTAGCTCTCAGGGAGATAAACTCAGTCACGGACATTTATGGGAAGACACGTCAATCTCAGGGTTCTTTCTTGTCATCTAGTTTATATTGTTGCTTCAACTGTCAACTCTGTTGTTACAGTATTTGGAAGAGTCCTCTTTCAATGTAAAATTTTAAGAAAATTTAAACACTAAAAAAGTATGATATTTTTACAACTTCTGATAGTATGATAAAACACTAATTTTCTAAAAGATACTAAGAATTCATTTTCAGAATTAACTCAGATTCCTTGCCAGGTATTTCATGGCCTTTCCAATTCAGGACAAATGTATCATAATCATCAGTTGTGAAAACTTTATTATATACAAGTAGCTATGAAAAAGTGAGATTCTTGAAAGGTAAAGGATACACGTAGGCAAATGTATTTACCCAGGTGTTGATATATATTTACTTCTCACAGATTGTACCGAAAAGAAGTTCTACAGAAATTAATAGAAAAGTGTGTTTCTAAAGGCTACGTCTTCCAGATGGAGATGATTGTTCGAGCAAGACAGCTGAATTACACTATCGGCGAGGTATGTGCCACTAGTGCTAAAGAGTGTGCTGTATTCCTTGTAAAGAAACAAGGTTTTAGACTATAACAAGTTCATTAAACTTTTTACTTTACTATTATTATTTACTATTTTTTACTATCACTATTTTTTACTATTTTATTTGTGGAAAGACTTATTGTTTAGAATGTTCATGAAAATTCACAACCTTTTCAAATGAATACATTTAACCTGTAAGATTTAGACCAATAACCAAAAAGGCAGCATTTTAAATCCTTGCCCTTTCTACATGGCATTATAGGGTGAATCTGCTGCCTTTTCTCTCGCCATCTCCAATAACCAGTCTCCATTAATGATGACTCCAACGTGCTCATTGCCTTCAAGTAAAAATAAAAGTCAGGATTTATTGTAGATACTGTAAGATCTGTGCCTAGCTAGTGAGCTCTTAGGGAGGATTCCTCATTTAACACTACTCCTATTCAGAGTAAGAAAAAAGCAAACCCAGAATGCCACTTCTCTCATGAAAGTTATGCTGAATACTTCCTTAATACCGTAGTATTAAGGTTAACTTAATATTAAAACATAGTGTCAGGAAAATTTGATGGTTACTGAAAAAATTATGGTCGTTACTTTTGGTGTCTGTGTCTTCCCTCAAAATGCACTCTGAAACTTGAGTAAACCAACTCGATATTCAGTCCTTTCCAAACAGTTGTAGATCTGGTTCATATGACCTGTTACTTAAATAATAAAATGCATTTTGATTTTAACTTAACTTGGAGGACTTGCTGTCGTAGAACTACCCCTCTCTGTGGTGGTAGTAATTGTTGTGTGCCTGCTGTGCTTCCTTTCTAATTTTTTGTTGGAAAACTGACGACCTGTATCTTTCCAACTAGGTTCCAATATCATTTGTGGACCGAGTTTATGGTGAATCCAAGTTGGGAGGAAATGAAATAGTCTCTTTCTTGAAAGGATTATTGACTCTTTTTGCTACAACATGAAAGAAAGTTACTCATTTATACTTATGTTCATTTCAATTTAAAAATAAAAGAAGCCTGGTTGCTGACTTTTATAAAATGTACTCTTAGAACATAAATAATAAGGTAAGGTGAATTTCATGCAAATCCTTTTTTTTTTTAAACTCCAATTTATATTTCAAATTAAATTAGGAAAATAAGCAGTGTTCTCAATTTTTGTTTACATTTTGCTGTATTAAGACAAATAAATGTATGTGGTTTGCATAAAATACTGCTGCTTACATTAGAGTATGTGAATACAGAATTTCTTACATAGGGAAGATTTTGAAATACTTATAAAACTGGAGTCATAACTCTTTGTATCTAGTAGATGTCAGAAGAGGAATGCTGATTTTCATGAAATATATGTTGCCGTTTATGAACTGGAAAAGAAAACACATCTGCCCTTTAAAGATGTACCTGAGAGATCGTAAAACAGATAAATACATTTAGAGCATGATTTTAGAGTTTGGGTCTTGGCAACTATTGACGAAGCATTTCATCTGTCAAAGCAAGTCTGAAATATAGTGAATTGGAAACAGCTTGACAGGTGTTGATTGCACAGAGGCTTTTTCCCTCTTCTGAGCAGTAACTTTTCTCAGTGATTAAAAAAATATATTGATAGTATTAAGGCATAAACTTACTGCTACAGTAATTTTTAAACATTTTACTATATTATATAAAGGTGGGTCTCAAAACATTTTTTAAATATCATTTAGAGCCCTCAGCAAAGCATAAATCACTACTAACATGACAAATCCTTTCCCTGTAGCTCTTTTCTCCATTGAGAAAAGAATTCTGCAATTTAAGTTATCTCAAAAAAGACAATGTCTAACTGTAGTAGAGCTTGTGGTTTGCAATATCTTTTAGAATTTTAGTTTAGCAAAGTTGACTTTCCCTTGCAAATAAAGGGAAAATGTATCTTGTTATTTATTTAATAAGCATATTTAGTGAACATTATTCCTAATTGCGTTGGTCTGGCTTAATCTAGCTGCAAAGGAAACTTCAAGTCTGTTTTTCCATTTGCATTTCTCTAACAGAATTTCATACCAGAAATTACTACCAGAGTATAAAACCTTAGGTGTCATCTTATGCATTAATAGTCTCATAGTTGCATCCATAGGACACATTCTAATAAGGGCTGGCTGTTACATGTCCCTTTTTTACCCAGAGCTGTGCAGCTGGCCCATCAGGGATGCGCTTCCCTTGAGAAAGTGACTTCTCAAATTAGTAACTAAGGAGTTCATTGTTGTTTTGATGTAAATTTAGTTTTAAGCTAACATCATAGATTTAAGTGTTTAAAATCTATTCTTTGTCATCTTAACCCAAAGTTAGGTTTTTGTCCAGTTTGTGGAGCATAAATTCAGTAACTACCTCAGAGAAACCCACCCTCTATAAGGTATTGCTTTCTCAGACCTTACTACAGTAGATAGACCTTTAACTTTTTAATCTTTCCAGTTCTTTTTCCCACAAGCATTACAGCACCATCACTGTTGGAACTTACAGTAGAATATTTGAGTATGAGGACATTCACCATTTGGAAGTTATTTAGAAAAGAATCTGGACTATTTGGATGCATTTTTGTAGTAAATCTGGTGACTTAAAACACTAAAATCTTTCTAAACATTTACATGTGAATTCAGCATCCTTTTTGCTTGGCAAATGAGACCAAAGATGAAATCCAGATGTTCTTCCTTTGTATTATCACTGTATGAAATCGAAGTCTATAAGGAAAATTCGTAGTTATTTTGCTTATTTCATATCAGCTTTGTGCCTGTCTTGTGGGACATGTAGTTGGAGTCTTCACATCTGTTCCTCTAAGTGAATGCCCTTTATTTTTCTTTTTATACTTTCCTTGAAACAATGATGTAACTTTTAAATATTTTACTACATTCCTGTATTTTATATTATTTGTTTCAAAGATTTTATCACAATTTCAGAAATTAATGGAGTGTGGTGTCTTGGATAAAACAGCTTTTTAAACTCACTGAGGTCTTAAGACATTGACCCATAAGTAGGACAGTTTGTGCTCTTTCAATTGTCGGATTCTGTTGAGATATGACATACGGTTTGAAACTTGAAATAACAGAAATCGCAAAAGATACGTGTTATCTATAGAGCACAACTTAACGCAGCCTTGGTTAATCCTCCAGTTGGCATTTGTAACTTTTCAGTGCATTTAGCCAGTGGCACACTCAGTTACACTATAGAAAGTGGGTTCAAAACTGTTGAGAACCACGTGTTGGCTGGGGTTGGCCTAAATTTAGGAAGAGAAAGCCCCCACAGTCTAAGCTTGCTTTTTAAGGATCTGGTGGTTGTCCATTGGCAACATCATTTTTCATTCTTAGGGCTCACCACTTTGGTATATTCAAAACGTTAGCGTCTCATTTCTTCTATTCAGGCCTCAAAGAAGAGTTCATCACTGAGGCTGGGAAGAATGGCCGGCAATGGCCACTGGGTACCCCGCCGTGCCAGGAGAGGGGCACGCAGCCTTAGTGCCTCATCTCTAATCGGTGTGTGAAGCACGAGGCCTCACACCTCACTTAAGGCAGGAGGCCTCAGGCTTGACTGGTGTCCCTGCCCCTTCCCGCTGCTGCCCAGCCCGTGAGCGCACCCGCCTCCCGGCACGTGGAGCCGCCTGGCTGCCCGCACGCCCCCTCCCGCCAGATGTAGTCCAGGCCCAGCTGGGCCCGCGCAGGGATCCCCAGCGCGGCCACCTGACTGAGTGCTGGGCGTGCTGCGGCCCGCTGCTGGTGCCTCCGCCGCCGGCGCTGCGGCCGGAGGAAGGCGCCCGCCGTGCACACGGACCCTGGAAGCGCACTGCAGCCATTATCCGCGGCGCCTCCTAGTGGGTCAATGGCAAACCTGGTTCTCGCGAGAGCTCCCCCTCAGTGGGGATTATATAATGTCCCCCAGGTGGGGGTGAGGGGGCTGGTGCCACCCTCCCTGAGAAAAAGTTCGGGGCCCACACCGGTGGATTCAGAGAGTGGCCCCTGGGGGCCAGGGAAAGGGGGACTGTTCCCCACTGTCCCCCCCAGCTGGACAATGAGTCCTCTTATGCTAATGAGTACTTACGTCACTTCCGCTCTTTCTCGGCCGCCATTTTGGCTAGGGCAGGTTCGGGGACTCGCTCCGAGGCGCTTGTATTGTCTGCTGAGGGGAGACGCGGGATCAGCCCCCTCCCCCGCCCGTGGCCGCCGCCGCCGCCGCCGGCCCGGTCTCCCCTCCGCCGCCCGCCGGGATCCATGAGCTGAACTCCCGCCCCCCCGGCCGCCGCCATCTTGTGCCCCCTCCCCCTCCCGCCGGCCGCGCTCAGGGGGATTTTCGCGTCTCCTCAGACACAGCTCCCTCTCTCGGTCCCCGCCGCGGAGGAGCGACAGGAGCGCGGCCGCCGCCGCCCGCTGCCCGCGCCGGTGAAGCCGCCGCTCCCACACCCTCCGTCTCCTCCCTCCGCCCCTCCTTTGTCTGCACCGCTCGACGACGCTGCCGCCGCCGCCGCCGCCGCCCGCGCGGGGACTGGAGGGAGCCGCTCGCGCCGCCGCCGCCGCCCGCCGCTCTGCTGCGCCCGCCGCGCCCCCCGGCAGCAGCCGCGGCCGCGGCGCGAGCCGGAGCCCGCCCAGGCCGCCGAGCCGGAGCGCGACGAGGCCCCGGGCGCGCCCTCGCCGCCACCGCCGTGCCGCCCGCCGCCCGCCGCCGCCGCCGCCGCCGCCCGGCCCCCGAGCACGCCGGCCCCGCGCGCGCCTCGAGGCCGACTCAAGGTAAGCCCCGCGGCCGCCGCCCGGCCCGCGCCCGCCCCGGCCCGGCGCGGGGCGCTTTGTTGTGCAGACGGCCGGCCCTCCCACCGCACACGCTCCTTTGCATACTCGGGCGCCGGCCCGCTACCCGGCCGGGCGCGGGGCGCGGGCGCGGGCGCTCCCCTGCAGCCGACCCCTCCTCCGCCCGGGAGCCCGCGGAGGCCCGCGCCGGCCGGCCGACCACCGAGCGGTGGCCGCGATGGCCTCTCCCTCCACCCCGCCCCCAGCCCCGGCGCTCCCGGCCCAGGAGCTAATCCCTTCCTCCCGCCCCCCTAAAACGAGCCCCCCACGCACACCCCCCGGGCCGGGGCCAGCCTTCTGCCGGGTCTACCCACCCTTGGCTGGGGGAGGGGGCGGGGGGGGCGGGGAGCAGGCATGGTCCGGAGTGGAAAGTCTTCGCCTCCGGGTGCCAGCCTCCCCTCCAGCGCGCCGGCTCCCTCCTGTCCTGACCCCGGGGCCCACCACCACCCCCTTTGCTCACTCGCAGCTGCCTGGTCGGCACGGCCTCTTTCCAGCAGTCTGAGCCCCAACTTTGCCGTGCGATGGTGGAAAATGGCAAGCCAGAAAGCTGCGGGAAGATTTCTTTTCAACGCAGCAAATAGGGAGTAGTACTTGGGGCCCCCTTTTATTCACCTCTTCGCTCTCCTGGGCGGCCCCCCTCCCCCCAGCCGGGCTGTCTGCCTGCCTGGAAAAGGCGCGATTGCTTCTCTTCCTCCTCTTGCCCAAGGCCGGGAGCTAAGGGCCGGTAGTCGTTTCTGGCCACATGCACGCGCGCACCGACGCTTCATGTCTCGCCTGCACTGATTCTCGCAGCAGCTCCTGCCATAACCCCATTTCTCAGACAAAGGCTCAGGAGGGAGAAGGGACCAAACTGTTTCCTGTGTTTGCCATTTTAATGCTGTCCATTCCCACATGCCCAGTTCCTATCCCTGGTGCTGCTCGTGCCAGTGTCTTGAACCTTCAAAATGGAAAACAAAACAAACTCCTGGGTAGCTTGATACAGTTTCTTTATAAATCTGCATTGTTGCTTCTGGTTTATGGCCATGAAGAAAATACCAGCCCCCACCCAAAATGCACCGCAGCCAAGTCGGCTAAAGGCGATGAGTGTCGGAGTCAGTAGGGGGCGCATTCCCTGCGCTGGGTAAGGCTGCAGAGGGGGGAAGGGCCCCGAGCTAGAACAGGATGTGCTTCACAGCGCCTTCTACAGACCATGGGAAAATGGACCCAGCAGGACACACTCGCACTCTTAGTTGGTGAGCTGACAGCAACATGGCGAAGGATTAAGTGAGTCAAGAGCAGTGATTTTATTTCTTTTAAAGAGTCCACCCTGCAGTTTGAAGTTCTCTCTTTTTACTTTTTCAAAACTGTTGACCCTGAGACAATCCACATCCGTTCTTGACATATCACCTTGGCACATCTTTGGTACATAGATTTCCCCTTCTGGAATTCTTCCACCTTAAGCTTTGAATCTGTCACCACTTCCAAGGTCAGATGGTAAAGGGGAAAGTTTAAAGCTTGAGAGTAACAGGTTTGAGGTATGACTGATAACGTCCCTTCTTCGTGGCCCAAATCTTTCCAACTCTTTGAGAGTTAAAATCTTCCTTGAGGGAGGTTAGGTTTGGTGGGGTAAGAGTTTCATAAGCATGTGGCTGGACGTCATGATTGCAGATCTTTGTTGGTAAACATCAAGCCCACGTTGAGTTCTTCATTGTCCAACTCAATAGAGTTGATTGTAAAAATGTGTTTCCTTCCAACTTGGGACTTGTAATTGCCATTCATTATCTCAGTAGCCAACCACCTTTGCGTAGGTGTTCACAGCAGTCTTCTGTGAGCACCCACCTTCTTAGGGTGAGTTGATTTCTGTAGATTTTACTCCTCTTGTTATTTCCATAGGTGTGAGATGCACAGTGCGAAACCTAGGCCCCAGCTTTTGCACCATGATGCACAGGGTTGTACTTTTTGTCCTGAACTGATAGGTGGCCTAGTGGTTATGCCCTGTCCTACCATTTTGAGGATCTGGACTCCGTTCCTGCCTTGCTCTTTGGACCACATTGTCAAATCACACCGGTGGGTATATTTATTTTGGAGGGTGGGAACTGCAGCAACAGGGAAGCCAGAGACTTCTTCCTCCTTGGTCACCACCAAGCCAGCATTTCCAAAATTTCAGCCTAGCCGCATTCCTCAAGGAACTGGTTAGAGCTGGTTGCAGTTGTGGGTTCTGAACAGAGAAATGACTTCTAGCTTCTTTAAGAGAAAATTTTTGAAGTTGCTAATACTGTTTTAATCATTTGCATCCTGCACTCTTGTGTATAAAGTGTATTGAGTTTTCCATTACTCTTGGGTGACCCAAAATCAAGAGTTGCTAAGCTTCTAAAACTCTTAAAAGATTCTCTGATCAGAACAGGCTTTTCCATGAATATGTGCTTGCTACCAAAGATTAACAGTGGTGGTTGATACTTTTGAGTACTCTTAAGACAAGTATTTTATTTAGATACACCAAGATAAATTTGTGGGAAAGTAAATGCCTATGTTCTTTGATACATAGTTAACCAGTTGGTCCTTAAGGGAGAATTTCATTGGACATTTGCTACCAAGTAATATTTCGGTGAGTGAAAAGGAGGCAGTTTGGTTCAGGTATTCCATTCGAGACTAAATTGTATTGCTTTTACAATCTTTTAGTAATTGCAAGGACCAGATATTTAACTAAATTGTATTTTTGTAATTTTAAGTACTGTTTAATACTTCTTAAACAGATGTAATTTTGAACTGTATTTGGTCTTTGATACAGTCACACAGTGTCTTAAAATTAGTAACTTGAAATAAACTTCGTATTTGAGAGTGTTTGAGATGACATTTATGAAGATGCTTTTGTTTGCCCTAGCAAATTATATATAAGATAGTGTTAACTGATGTCCTTAGTGGTCATAGCCATCCCCCCCCCCCCCAGGAAAACTTGCTGTGAACTCTTAGAAAGCATGTATTCTGCAGTTTCAAACACTTCCTGGTTTTGACACTCAAAAAAAAAAGGTGAAACAATTGGGCTTGAAGGCTGGACTTGGGGTTAACTGTAAGCGTTCGTTAAAGTCTAGTAAAAAGCCTCAACATAAGGGTGGGAATGGGTGTCCTGTTTGACTGAACTTCAAGTAGAAATCCCTTCTTTATCTTGACCCTTGTTGAAAAATTTCCTGAGACTACCTTCTGTAGGGGCTGCTGTCCATTGAACTATAACTAAATCTTTGGTTTTGGTTCTTACAGTCTTGGTATAGAGAATATGGGAGATTGGGCTGTGAATCTCTAGAGACCCCCTTGGCCCTGCCTGTCCCGGAGGTCATTGTTTTTGGACATACCCACTGTACATTTGTTTTTGCTTAAATTTCTCTTTTCTTTCTTTAAGCCAGAGTGCAGGAAAAGTTGTAATACTATTTATATTAAAAATAAAACATCACCATGTTAAACAGATTAAGTTTCAAGTAAGTTCTCAATTACTGTTATTTTGATGACCCAATCTCAAGAGTTGCTAAACTTCTAAAAATTTTAAGGTTCTTTGATCAGAACAGGTCTTCTAATGTACATGTACTTTCTACCAATTAACTAACCAATAGGCTTTTATCAAGTAAAAAGGACTTTTGATTTTCCTTATAACGTACGTGCATGTATCTATTATTTATATGTGGTTACTGAAAGCATTATATAAGGTATGCTTATGTATTAAATCGTGACTTGTAATTAATTAGAAATTTTGAAAATACCAACATTTTTTAGTATTTTGAAAATTTTAATACTCAGCAATCTATTGATCAAGATCAAGACGATGTACCCATACTGACTACACATTTTATAGTGAATGTTACAATTTAAAGATATTTAAAATTTTTATTTAATGAGATTAGGAGGTATTTTATAGTTTGCAACAAGATACCCATGACTGTTTTGTAATAAGCTACTTGTTCAACCTGGGTTTCCAGAGGAATTAGACTTAAGAAGAATGTTATAAAGTTTGCTGTGTCTTTCAGACAGTAAAACACTTCCCATGAGATTTCAACTTTCATTTACTTGCCTTAGAGTTTCGAACTTTTAAGAGAAATGTTATCATCCCCCGCCCCCCCATGTAAATAGTTCATTGTAAAACTTACAGAACTTGGCCTGCTAGTAGCATCACAAACTTAGAAGGTTTTTCTCCCTGGATTGTGTATGTAAGAGCCTGGGGTTTAGCTCTGGAGCAGATGCTGCATTTTCCTGATGTGCATCACTGCTCTTACACATTTCATATTTGGAAACTTGATGTAGCCCCACACTAGAACAGAGAGCCTGTTTCCTGCCTGCATGCTGGCATTTTCCACCTAGACAGTGGGGATCCTTTTGATAAGCCCATCCATGTTTTGCCTAGCATCAGCCATGGTTCCATTGTGACTTCATGGTGTTTTTCATTTGTTGACCTGATCCCACTAAATAGAAAGTGAGGGGAAGGATGATAGTGCTCCCTAAGTCTTTCAGAGTCTTAGTATTTCTCATACCTGCATTTTGGTGATGACCTACCTTTGAAATCTGCCAGTTCAGGGGTTAGCTTAAGTGAGAATCCATGTTTTGCTTCAGTGGAAGAGGAAGGCTCTTCTCACATCAGGTTCTCAGATTGGGTTATGCATGTATATACAGGAAGTCACATAAAAATGTGAGCAGCTGTGTAAAGTGACACTTCTGATCGGGTTTGCATATTCTTATTATAATTGGTGTAAAATGCAAGTGTATTACACTATTTCACTTATGTGTTCCTTCATCTCTATGTATACATTCAGTGTTCTCTGCCTTTAGTTTTCTGAGATATATTCACAGGCTTTAGTTTTATTGATCTTTAGCTTAGTTCCAAGATGGCAACTAGAGATATTCTGAAATCTCTAGACTTTCAAGAGTGTTGCAGAAATAAAAGTTTGCAAATTAATAAGAGGAGAACACAAAAGAATTTTGGTAGAGTTTACTAAGAAATTGCCCTGAAAATTGGCAGCAATTTAAGGTTTAACTTAAAAACATGCATCTAATCTATGAGGCTCATGCTCTGTTTGATTAGTCCTTAGAATTAAAAATAAATCCTTGCGCACCATGATTCTCTCCAGTAGGGTATACACTTGTGTTTTCTGTGTCACTTCTCTTGTAACTTGGTTGATGCCTTTTATAAAGATGAGCTGTAAGTGTAAAGACCCCCTTGCTGGCTTTTTAGTATTATAGAATAATACTGATGAATTGGGCCCATTTTATTTTCCAAGCACTTTATACACATTCTCATTTTTCTCAGGAATGTCCTAGTTTCCAAGTAGGGAAATCAAGGCACTCTACCGCATGCAATGATGCAGTGAGCCTCAGTGTGTGTCTGGCTGGTTCCCAGGCCTGTGGGTGGAACACAGGCTTTTAAAATGCTCCTGTGTGTTGTTTGGCTGGTGAGAGCTCAGATGAATGCTTCATAACTTCATAGTAATGTTTTGTACTTGTATGTCAGCTAACTCTCAAGGATCCCAAATGGCCTCCACAGTTACAGAAGCTAGCCACATCCCAGCAGAAGAAATTGGGGGTAGAAATTGTGCTGGTGGGGTTAGTTGAAGTAGTACATATTTGAAGTTGCAGGTATCCATTTAAAAAGGAAAGTTTATGAACCAGTTGCTTTTCCCAGTGTTCTGGTTTAGAGCAGTCTCCTTAGATCTCTCCTCTGCGAGGTTATTTTTGCTTAGACAGATAATTGCTGGCTTTTGCCCTGCTTCCTATTCCTTTGCCCTTCCTTTTACTGAGACTTCTGTGTTCAATTTAAGAATTTGTGGAAACCTGTGCTGCTTGAAAATCTATGAAGCTTTCCCTTTTTGATGGAATTTGATGACAGTTTGAGTCTATGTGAGCAGTCTCTTGAAATCTGATGTGTCTGAAGCAAATTCTACCTAATGGAAGTATGGCAGAATTTACTAAAATTTTAAATTGAAATTGTAAGTTTAAGTCAACAATTAGAATTCTTGCTCTTGTAGAAAAGGTCAGCTGAGTCTGTTTCTTAATGTAGGGCGTGCTCAGAATACTGGTTTAAGCTCAGCTATATCTAATGACAAGAAAAATACTTGAAAAACTTTTAGAGAAGCTGTAAGGATTGAGCCATCAAGTGGTAAAACCTGTTGTAAGAATATTGTGGCTAAGTAATACAAAATGCCTTAGCTGAATCTTGACTCTAGTAAGAAATGGTTTACAAAAGGCCGTCTTTTGAGAAGATGGTTCAAATAAATTACTTTTAATTCAAGAATGGTAAGAAGCTTATTTCCCTTTACTGTGGGGAAATTATTTGAGTAACTTTGATAGAGCATGGGAAGTTTATTATTAAGGAATTGAAAATAATCTTCTTGTCTTATGCCATTTATGCAGAGACCAGTGGCATGCTTTATGAATTTGTTGATACCCCTTTTTCAAATTTCTCTTAAGCCAGGCAGTATACCTGAACTGACAGCAAGTAATTCTAAGTCTGGAGTTCTTGCAAAGGCAATAAAATGCTAGTCATTCCGCACAGTGTGTCCCTGCCATGCTGTTATACCTGTTTAAACAGAAATGCTCCCCATTTCACACTCTCCCTCTGCTAGATTGTGATGTTAGAGTTGTTCTCAGTCTTCTTTCTTTTTTAACCAGTGAGAGATACACCCCCTTTCAAACAAAATTTTATGTGAATGCTATTATGTAAAACTGGTGAGTCTGGGGGGCCCACACCTCCAATTATTCCGCTTTCATCTTTTCCCTCAGGCATCTTCTGTGTACAGACCTTACAGTCTTTCAGGAGCACACTCAAACATGCACACCCTGAAAACCTCCCGGCCCATTAGTGCTCTAGAAATTCTCATGGTCACAGCTAGGATTTTTATCTGAAACTTAAAAGTCTGGGATAAGCAGCAACATAGAAGTAATGTCCAGTGTGGGTACTAGTCTTTTAGTCTGCAAGTCTTAAAAGAGTGGCTCACATTTTTTTTGAAAATAAATATGCAAAATCTAGTTCACACCTTTGTGTTTAATTCTACATTAACTGTTAAGTCTCCTAGATTTATTTTGGGTACTTGAAGATGTTGTATTGCATAAGTATTTTAAGTGCAGCCAAGCCTGTAAAGAATATACTAACTCTTAACATAAATGGCTCACATAGATGTATTTAAAGTGTTGCATAAAACACTACTGTGTCTACAGGTGTAAGTATGAATGCACATTTTAATGTCTACAGGAACAGATATATGGCAACCACGTCTGAGTCTCAGGAATAATAGTCCATGTTTTTTAAAGCCTGGCCTGTGAGCTCATAATTTTCAATAATTACTCCAGTATCTGACCTAATTTAAGGTAAAAATGATAATTTGCTGTAAGAGTTAACTTGGTTATCATCTCACTTAATCCTTCTGATATTGAACAGTGGGTTAGTGTCCTGGTTATACCATAAGAAAATATACCTCTGGAGATTGTTACAGTTTTAGGGTCAAAAGTCTTTAAGAGCAGCCAAGCAAGGATTTCAACAATCTCTTCAGCTCTGAATCTATAGTCTTAATTACTATATTGCACTATCTTTCTTCCCTGGGAGAGGACAGCTAAACTGCTATCACTCCACTTATTCTGGACGTTTGAAGTTATGAGTAAAAATATATTTACATGTGACCTAGGTCAGCCAAATTTTTGTCCCTGAAAACAATACAGTCTTCTTGAAAAACACAAGTTCTGATGTAGACTGTAGCTTTACCCTTGAACAACTTTTACCTTCCTTTTGCTATCATTCTAGTATCTTACTACCTTATACCTGAGGTTCTGATGATTTTGCAGACCTTTCAGATTGAGTGGGTCAGGAATGGTTGGAGGCTCTGTAGATGATTCCAACAATTACACTGGTAAACAAATTTTTACAAAAGTCATGTTACTGAAATAAAATCAGTCATTTCCTATCAATTTGTATGTGCTCAACATGAATACGACAGTCAGATTCTAATTTTGGCTCTAGTTTTTTTGTAATCTGCAATAAATTGATGTTTACATCACGAAATGCATGCCAATGGTAATAGGCCTAAGGTTAATACTTGTGAAAAATCAAGTCATAGACCTCTTCTTAGATTTCTTCACTTGTCTCTTGTACAGCTGTTCAGGAATAGAATAGATGGAAGACAGTTTCCACTGTGCAAAAGCACAGCCTTAAGTCTCAGTTTCGAAGAGTCTAGAAATAGTCTCCATTCTTGTGAGTCATGAGTGATTTCTAAGGCATTCATGAGGCCCTCAATATCGGAACAGAATACTAGAGTACTTTCTGAAGAAAGGCTCCAACTGCTGGTGGTGCTTTCGATAGAAAGTAATTGTGACATCATCTTCTAGAAGATTCAGTTGTTGGAGTCTTGATCCTGGCAATTCTGCCTTGTTCTTGGATAAGTCCAAATCACGAACCAAGTCATTTAGTTCTTCCTGGGTTAGTCTGTGTGGGGTTGATGATGCACCACAGTGAAAATCTGGACCACTGCATACTGATGGAACAGGAGAACAGGTCGGCTCACCCTTGTCCTCATCAGATGAATCAAGAGAATATTCTGCTGGAGGTTCTGGAATAGGAAGTCCCTCACCATGTGGAACTGGTCTCAATGCAGATGGAACGTTTGGGTAGACTGTTCTTGACTTTTGCTTCGTTGTTCCACCAGAAAGAGGAGGAACCAAGCAGAAGTCTTTTATGTGGTTGCTTGGCTCTCTCCACACCATGGGGACTGCAAACGGCATGGATGGTCTTTTGCCATTTAATCACTGTGAAAGCCGTGTTGTACATGTAGCACAGCATATATGTGGCGCCCAAGGCTTGTCTTGGTCACCAACCTTGCATCTGAAGTAAAGATGAGAAGCCTTCTTCACTTGAGAAGTGATACTTTTCTTCTGATTGGCAAATGTCACTTCCCCACAGATAGAGCAGAAATTGTCCACGCTATTAACACACTTTCGAGGCATTACTGTTCTGTATTGTGCCTAAATGGATAAAATAATAACAGTTCTATGGAACAGCAGCTTAAACTGTCTTGTACAAAGTCTGAAATATCTTCAGTGCTCAACCTTTCCAACAGGGCTTTTATATAGTGCACTGCTGACGTCAGCTTACTTCAGTAGCCGCCTGGCAGTAGTATTGCAGTGCATCAGAAAATAATGCAATCAACTCTGGAGGATGTGTGCATGATGGTATTATGCAATGCAATGCAATATGACATCATTCTAGGCTGATTTAGGATGTTGTTGCAGTCCTACTGGATAAATTTACACGGTGAAACATAAAATGAATTATATGAAATATCTTCAAAACAAGAGCTAATAAAAAATTTTCAGGATTATATTCATGTTGAGCACAACAAGATACTATAGGGCCTTTTTAAGTCAGTTATGATCTCACTGTTGACCAGTGTTAGCTAAGTCTGGTGTCTCATCTTCTACTTAAAGAACTTCCTCCTTTAATGGGACCTGCTGAACATGACAATACTCTTCAAGCGCCATTAAAATTTTGTCATTTCTCTACTCAAAATCTGCAGCATTTCCTCAGTGACTACCAGACAGGACAACAGACTCAAGTCTGCCTTCCAATTTTCAACTTGTCTTTCCAACCTTGTTTTTCATTATTTCTCAGAAGCTTGACATAACAGCCATTCTGACTCTTTGCCGTAGTTCCTAGAACTCCTTGCTTTTCTACTCCTGGAACTGCGCCATCAAGTTTTTGTGTTGTATTGTTGTGGGTTTTTTTTTTGTTTTGTTTTGTTTTGTTTTGTTTTTGCTTTGCATTGAATGCAGATTCTCAACCTAACTTTGTGGCCCTCGCTTAGCAGCTACTTGCACCTTCTCCTGATTGCCCCAGCTGAGAAGGAACTCTCTTGTGATGCCTCAGAGCATTTACTTTGTGCACATTGCTGCTTTTCCTGTAGATGTTTATGGGGTGTCATCTCTGTAAGCCTCTTCTAAGCAGGGACTGTTCATTTACTATTCATTTATCAAGTATTGCTATGTGCCAGCCTGATAAAGATGTTAGGGATATAACAGGGGGAAAACCACAGGCAGTAGCCTCTTAAGGGACCTTCTTTGCCTTGAACAGTGAGATGGCACCCATCTCCTCCTGCATATTTTAAGCGTCCTGTTTATTAGTTCATGAGATAGGGAAAATTAACTTCTGCCCCCCAAATTGATCGTGTGTGATTATAATCTATAGGTACAGCTATCTTTTTTATCAGCTGTGTACAGTTTACATTGTATTTTAGTAAAGCTCTGAATCACTTGTGATAAGCATTTAAAATAAAACTTTTGAGTCACAGTGGGACTATAATTTTTGGTCATTGATAACGTGATGAACCAGGCTATTTTAGTTCCCACTAGATTCCTGGGTTGATACTGATGAGTCAAACCAAAATGAAAGAGAACAAAACTTGCCTAGAATGATTAACTTTGATACCCATGAAAAAGTTTCCTCTCATTTTTCCAAGGACCTCTCCCCTTTTTGTTACTGTCTGAAAGAAACAAATGATTTAACAGTTTAACACAGGAAAATATATTTTACACTGCCCCATGCTCTAGAATCATCCTAGTTTTGCAAAAGTTTCAAAAGT
This sequence comes from Scalopus aquaticus, assembly GCA_004024925.1. NCBI lineage: Eukaryota > Metazoa > Chordata > Mammalia > Eulipotyphla > Talpidae > Scalopus > Scalopus aquaticus. Next base: position 78,651 of record PVIJ01004070.1, on the reverse strand, counting down.
TAAACTCATTCCCAGCTGGATTAAAATTAGTAAAATAGCATGAATTAGGTCTTTGATACTGACAAAAGTGATATATTAGACTGTTTTCTGGCCTCATGGAATAGAGATTTGGTGGTAAAGTGAACTCTACCAATTTTATTTTTAAATCCTTAACAGTTTGGGATTGGGAAACATTAATAGATTACCTCAGAGTCATGCACTTAATTTTACCCAAAGTGGTCTATCTAGAAATCTATGAAAGGCCTGCAAGGTTCTTGTATTACATCCAGGACTTGCTCTTGAGAATCTACCTTGTTTAAAGGAATTTTAAATTAAGCTTAATATTCTTAGTTTTGATAGAGACCCACCAGTGATAAATGCCATTAATTTTAAACTCAGATTACCATATTGATGAATTTACAAACAGACCTTGTCTGGCTCCACACTTAATAGTAGCCAGAAGGCCAAGAAGCAGTTTGGTTCCATATTCACAGTCCATATTCATAGTTTCTTTTAAAAGAAAAATTATGTGTGCATAAAGATCTGAAAGTACACCCTAGTGTTAATGTTAACTTGTATGTGGACAAAATTAAGTTTTTTATGCTTTGCCTTATCTATGTCTTATTACCTTACACGCAACATAAATGCTCCTTGGAGGGGGTACAGCAGTTTTAATGAGATGCAATCCTTAAACTCATTTAAAGTATATGGTTCAGTTTCAGTATGCTCGTGGAGTTACACAGCTATCACCAGAGCCAATTTTGGAATATTTTTATCACCCCACAAAATATGATATCCTTTCCCCCTAACTTCCCCAATCCTAGACAATTTGAAATTTCCTCTCTGCATTTTCTGGACATAGCCAGGACATGTATCATGTTTTATTTATCCAGGCATTGGTTGGTGGAGATTTGGGTTCTGTTTTAGGGGTATTATAGCTACTGCTGAGAACGTTTGCTTGCAAGTGTTTGTGTGTTAATGTTTTTATTTTTCAGTTGCTTTTGTAACAAAAAATTTCATTTGGGAAAAGGAGCCTAAGAGTTAGTTTAGAGCAGACTAGACACCTGCCTACCCATGCCAGTAAAATAGGAGACATCAGCCAGAGCCTCTGCTTTCCGGAGTTTTCAGAGGAACATGCTTTGTGTATTGACAATAGGATGATGATAAAGGAGAGGGATAGGATACATCATCTGTTTTTTTGAAAAAGCATTTGTATTAACTATAGCAAGATTGTGGTTTTTTTATCTTGCGAGATAGTACCATTATAGTTTGGATAAAAACCCTCAGATGTGACTACAGAGTGACTGCTGGTGCTGAGTTCTCATTGCACTTCTGAAATAATGGAACCACATGACCTGAGGAGTGTGTGTATTCTTAACCTCTCTATCGCCACTTGAGCTGATTTACGTTGAATCTAAGGTCATTTCACCCTTGAATATTGAAGTTCTTGCATTTTCAGATATAGGTATATAACATGCTTTTGTTGGCTTTTCATTAATATCAGAGCTTAGCTGTATGGGTAATAGGAGGAGCACTGCATCCTAGATCTGGAGATGACCTTGAGACCCGGCTCTCTAACTCACTAGCTGGCCCGCTCTTAGGCTGATCACTACACTTTAGTATCTAGTCCATAAAATGAGAGAAGTTTAGATTAAACAACACATAGATTGTTCAGTGATTCAGAGCGCTGCTTTTTCATAACATACTTTGAGTTTGATGTTGTTGATTTGGAATATGAATCTTAGTGTCTGTCTTGAAGCTCGTGCTAGGCCTTTTTTATTTTGGAATCGAGGGCTCATCGTGCCCCTCCAACTGGGCAGATATTTAAAGACTGTTGATGGCTCCGTCCCTCCTAACCAGCCGTAGATTCAGTGCAGAATATCTTTTGTCAACAGCTGATCCCAAAAAAGGCATCACAAATGCCAAAAAAAATTCTGTTTTGGTCATGTGTGTGCAGTGGCTGTCATCAAAATAAATGCACCTTTCAGGAACATTAGTTTAAAAATAATACCCCATATTAGAGAAGTGTTACCCACTTGACCTTTTGGTTATGTCACATCTGGAGCAACAGTCACTCCAGACGCCAAAGAGGTTGCCATACTGGGGGCCATCCGTTGGGAGACGGCCTTACGTAGTAATGAAACGATGGAAAGATCCAAGCGTGGTTAACTTGGAGGAGGGGGACATGTCTTCAAAACTTCAAAGGCTCTCACATGGTTATGTAATTCAGCTCCTATAGCTGAACTGAGAGCTATGGGCAGATCACAAAACATGAAGCGTAAACTTGAGGATAGAGCTGTCCAGTGTGGCCTGAACTGCCCCGTAGGGTTTGTGCTCCCCTTGCTTCAGAGGATCGGAGAGACTGACTCGTAGAGAAGGGTTGTTTGTGAAAGGAATTCACACATTGTTTATAGAAAAGTGGCCAAAAGTATTCGTATGACCAAATGTTTTTCTACAGGATGCTATATTTAGATAAATACTCATTTTGCTTTGCATAACTATAGTCTACCTACCAAAGAAATAGTTAGGTGATGGAGTTTAATTGATTTGGCTGAAAACTTAAAAATCAAATTTTTAATCTGATGTGGAAGCAATTTTATTTGATAACTTTACTTAATAAGGTTTCTTTTATTATCAAACTACCAGAACAGTAGCCCACCAGTGCATTTACTAAGAATCAAAGAAAACAAATTGCATTTCTTGCCTGCTGCTTACCTTATTACCAGTGTTGGGATACGAATATGAATGTCCTAAGGAATACTACTGACGTCCACTATTCAAATTTAACTGATAATATACAAATGTGTCTCCATTTGAAAAGTAGTTTTTTTCTAGTCTTTTCCAAATACCCCCTTTTTAGCTTCAACACTATTGCCCATTTTCTGGTCAGATTAAAGAGAGAGACTAAACTTTTCTTAGTCTGTCGTGCTGTATAGTTATAACTGCTAATCCAAAAGAGCTTCTGCCCTTAGATAGTGAGACAATTACATTTTCTGTGGTGTTTGGGATTATGGAGACTTTAAGGAGTAAGGAGGTACAGAGCTGCCTTTTTCTATGAAGTGCTTCTGGCATCTTGAATGTTTTTAGCCCAAATTTACAAAAAAATGAAAGATAAGCTGCTTCTGTTAGAAAAAGATTAGGTAGAGTGATTGCTCTTGGACTGAAGGTAGAGTCGGGGTTCAATGGGGTGAGACTAGCACCTCTTCACAGTGGCTCATTTTTAAAAACACAGATATGTGAATCTCCTTAACAAATGTTTTAATTTAAATGTAGGACTTAGTGACACCCTTGAAAGTAAATATGGTGTCTGTGTTTACCACTTAGAAATGAAGACCCCCTCTGGAGTGTCAGGCAAGATAAGCACTTACTGGTTATAAAGAGAATGTTTATGGTGACCACCATTTTACTCAGTGAGTGATACTGATACGTAGTGGATATGTTGCTGAGGCGGGGCAAGGGGAAGAATGCGGTGTTTTCTTTCTGCTTTAATAATTTTTACCGTAACACATGTGCTAAATGTTTCCAGAGACATCTCAAAATTTGTTTAAAAAAAAAACTTGGGTACCAGTAAAGTACAATCATACTTTGATACTCTAAAAATGCCTGTGCTTTTAGAAAATGTTCGACATAACATTTGTTTTTAGATTGGTGCTTTAAAGAAACTTCAAAACTCTGACCCTTATACTTATGATTAATGCTGGCATGGCACTAATTGGGGTACTCTTAAGTATCATAGGTTTGAATTTCTTACATATTAATTTGGGTTGATAACATCAGAGTTACCAAAGTGGAGTTGTTTTATTGTAGTAGGTTAACAGTTCTAATTTTTATTAACTTAAAAATACAGCTGTCAATTCTTCTTCACTGATACTGGCATGTTTCCAAGGTTTAATTCCTTCCCTTGCCCCCTCCAGGAAAAAGATATGCCCAGAGACACTATTTTTCTGTACAGCTTCAATGTAGAAATGTTTATAAGACAAAGGTTTAAGTGCAGTATTTAAAAGACAAAAATCAAAGTATAATCTTTTATGTTCTAACCCTACACTTACTTTGGACTGCTATAACCATATTCTGATCAGACTGTAATTTTATTCAGGAGAAATTTGCAGTAAACTATTGGAACTCTGCTCCAGCCGTCAAAATTCCTGTGTTGGTCCGTTGCCCACCAGATCCAGAATCTGCATTTCAGTAGACTGCCACCTTGGCAGAATCTTGTATTGAGCTTAGTCTAGACTAGTAACTATTTCCAGGAGATTCTTTTTTTTCTTTTTTTTTATTTTTGTATACAATAGCTGGGGTGTGGGGCTGGTGGAAGGGTTCACCAGAGACAGAATGGGGAGCAGAACAGGAAGATCTACTGAAACACACTGCTGAGGGGAGCAGCAGGCAAGACAGAAGAGGTCTGCTGCGCCCTGTGGGAAGCTTCCTGGCCGGGAATCGAACTCATGCTGCAGTGGCTGTGACAGCTTCATAGTGCTGAGACTTAACCCCTTGCACCACCAGGCCCCAGATTCTTAAGAACAAAGAACTTTTCCTTTTTCCCTTTTCCATTTCCACCTGAGTCCCTTCACTTCTTTTGTTTCAACTAAGGTGGGGGGTTTTGGGGGCTGGTTTTTTTAAGAAGCCAGGGTTTCACTTAAAGGGTAAGATTGGAAACCACTGATTTAAACCAGGCAGCTTTTGTTTAGGCACTACCAGGAGAAAGTAACCACCCTTGTCTAGCTCTCAGTGCAGTGATAGAAGCATTTTCCTTAGATTTGCATTTACTGGTAAACTGATATGTTACTACACTGTATATGTTCAGTTATCAGTTCCCAATATTAAAAAGTAACCAAGTAATACCTGCAACTGATGGAAACTAGGATCTATTATCATATTAGGAACTTGGCGGGGGGAAGAAAACATAAAAATAGGGAGAATTTTATACACTGTAAAATGCCACACTTGCAGTAGGTTAAGATAGAATCTGAAGTAATTTACTTTGGGAGCTTTTCTTATCTGTGCCTGGTCAAAGGTTTATGATTGGGTTTTATGTTTCTTTTTTGTTTTGTTTTTCATTCTAACGGCACAGTAGTAAATGCTTTTATGCTTTCTGTTATTCCTAAAAGAGACTAAAAGTCTGTCCGTCCCCCCCGCCCAATCTGGTGGTTTTGCAGAGGGATTATTATACATAGACAAGCCCTGTTAACTCTTGTCTGGCCCTGGAAACCTTGCCTTGAGCCTGCTACCCTAGCAGAGTCATCTCTTAGGTTCCCTTCCATTTCCCTGGCCCAGAAGAGTGTGAGTACATCATCTGTCTAGATCCAAGCCTTTTGGCAGAGCTGTTGTTTCATAAATGATTGTAATTGTATTTCTTGGTTAATGACCTCTGCTTAAGTTCACAATCGTTAACATTCTATCATCCTTCCCCTGTACAAATTCTCCCTGGATATATTTACCACATGAAACACGGTCACTGCCTTTATTTACTCTCGTGGTACTTGAAGTAAAGGAATATTTTCACTTTGGTATTTGGAAGGGGGAATGATGCATGTGTTGGATCTCAGCACTTTTTTTTTGTTTGTTTTAATTCATGCCTAACCTAGGGCTACAGATCACAGGTTTTCATTTCAGCCATCTGACTCCTGCTTTCTAAGAAAGCACATGAGTAGGAGTTTGGCCAAGATTGGTAAAGCATTAATGTCTGGGCCCCAGTCGGTAGGTGTGGACATAATTTACAAAGATCAATAGGAAGGACTATAGCGGAATCACTAAAAAATGAGTTTAAATATCCTCAAGAAGAAAGTCTGGTTCATCAGATAGCATATGCTTGCGCAACAACGCTTCTCTTCCGTCGTTAATAAACACTTGCAAACGCAATGCTAGTATTAATAGTCACTGAGCTTTCCCCAATTTCTTTTAGAATTTAGAAAGTATATCTTTTCATACAGCGTTTGGAAGTGTTTTTGATTTTGATTAATGAAGCCAGAAGCCAAAGTATCTTTCAGGGTAACTGTATCTTCCTGGCAAAACTATTCTTCCTGTTAGACCCAATTTAGAAGTATAATTATTTGTATAACATTTCTCATTTTCCCTCTTACTTGTCTTCTAAGACTTTTGGTTGCAAGTGATGTGAACCTAAGCTTAGTGGAATAAGAGCAAATGATTGTTTGCTCTTCTGAAAAGTTGGTTTGGATGGGAGAGCAGCTTGCTTTGGGGCACAGCTGGATCGAGCACCTCGAGCATTTTCAGCAGGAGCCTTTCCCTGCCTGTGCTTGCTCCCGGCAGTGCGCCGGGTTCCTCTCCTCGTCCTCCTCAGCCTCGTCGGGGACACATGTCCGCTAATCGGTGTCTGCAGAGACGGAATATCCTGGTTTACTGACCTGAGTGTTGACCTGAATTATGTGCGCTTGGCTCTATTGAAGAAAGGGCCTCCTAAGTGAGCACATCAGTTGAGTCAGGGCACAATTCCAAGAGGATATCGGAAGCCCCCCTCCCCCCCAAAAAAAAAATGTCTTTACCCAGGCACCTGGTGCCTGCTGTGTGCTCGGGGTGTCCTGGAAGCAGTGGGCCGGGAGGGGAAGAACTGTGTCTTGTTCACTCTCCGCTCCTAGCACAGGGGCTGGCGAAGTGTAGGTATTGGATGTTACACGGTTTTGACATTTTCCCTTTTTATGCCATGGTTTGGCCAGAGGGTCTCTCTTTGTCTTGGGATAATGGTTCTGACCTGGTACAGATGCCACCCTGACAGCCACAGAGGCACCCCTAGAGGAAGGGGTAGCTACGTAGGAACAAATCTGGAAAGAAAACTCATCTCTCCCCATTCTTTTCTATCTCTAGATTGGTTTTTGACATTATTGGAAGGCATCTTCCTAATAAATACAAGTATTTTGGTTGGGCTCTTTTTCTATTCATCAGTGAGTAAAGGGCCCTGAACCTCAGACAAGTTAAGTTTTTTAACAAGCAGCAGCCTAAAAAAAAAACCCACAGGGCCCTTATGACCCATAATAATTGTAATATTATTTCTTGAGGGCTTTTCAGGGGACCTTTGGCTTGTTATAGGCATAGAAAAGCTCAAGTATACACAAGACATTATAACAGAGGTGGGGGAGGTGGCTACAGGGCTGGAGGATAGGAGCCAGGAGGGAGCCGTCTTTGCTTACTATGTGTCTGTTTAAAGCAGAAAACCGGAAGAATCTTTGTGTATGCTTTTGAGGATGTTAGCACATCCGAATGTGTTATTTTAGGTACAAATGGACAAAATCTGGACATGACCTCTGTAAATAAATATATGGAGGTCACCTTCATCTAGAGGAGAGGCAGATGATAGAATTCCCAGGGTCATTAGAAATGTCAGAAATCTGTGAGATTTTAACTCTGATTCTACGTTTTTTCGTTGTAAATTCTAACTTGGGCTAAGGTCCTCCAAGCTGCTCAAGCATAAAAGAACCGTTTTTTTGTACATTTTCCAATAAACAATGTCAGTATTTTATTTATAAACCTTTTTAATTCAGCCTAAATAAGTAAACTCCAGATTCACTCGGTGATGAAAATGTCACTTTTTTTTTAAAGTTTCTTGTAACTAAGCTCCTTTGTGAACATTCATTCTTTTGTGGAACCTGGAGGTCAATAAATTGGGCACCATGCAGTGAAGTACTTCATTTATTAAAGATCTTAAAATGCCTCTGATAGCTGTGGGTGGGCACTTGCAATTCCTGGTGTTTTCTATAGAGAACAGATTCTCCTTTTACCCTGAATTACAGTTTGACTCCCTCGGATGTTTTCTGTGTAGACTGGTGGCTTCCGTAGTGGTAACATTTCCAAAGCTTTGTGTGTTTGTTTTGCTGAGATGTTCAGCACTTATTCAGGGGGCAGGGAAAACAGTGATGATGGCTGCCTCCTTGGCACAGTTCTGCTCCGAAGTGAAGCGGGATTAACTAGGGATGTTCCAAAAGAACTGGATTTGGGCCCACAGAGAATTTATGAAATGAATAGAAAAACAAGATATCTCTTTTCAGGCTTGGTTATCTGTGGACATCTATTTGATATCCAAACTGTTCAGAATTAGTCTGTAACACTTTCTGTATTTCTGTAACATTTTTCTGTCAGGTGATTCTCTCTAAATGACCTGGTTTGTGGGTACTGTTCTATTAATTGATAAAAATTTTCTGGTTTTAAACCTTCAAAAAGATGGTTTTAAATAATTTAGCAACAAAATTTCCACATGGGATAATGGGTTTCTGCCTTAAAATGTCAATTTGTATCTGAAATGATCTCTAAGTCTGCTATCAGCTGAGTAACACTCAGACTACTCCATGGCAGAGAACACACCTTGGTAGGAGTCTCCTGAGCATGACAAGCCTATGTTTTTTCAGCAAAATGCATTTCTCAGTTACACTTTGGTACTTCATATAGGATTTTTTGAGATGCCTCAGTCTGGTAACATCCAGCTTCAGAATTTCTAGGAGTTACTTATTTTGGTAGGCTTCACCTTTTTTCTTTGCTTTTCCATTTTTCATAGTTTTAATACTAATTTTTGAATTAGAATAACAAATGTGGTAACTTGTGATACTATATATGGTTTAGTTGACTTTCTGTGGTTTGCAAGTGGTACTGGTCTTAGGAGTAACTGCCTTTATTAATTAGAAAACAGATTTGCATATATTAAGTTTTAATTCTTGGTGCTTTGGCTTTTGTTTCAGCCTTAGTTTTTGGTTTTTACAACTACTTTATATCCTGGCAGATGGATTTGGATTTTTAAATTGATAAATTCTTACTATATTTTATAAGAAACATTTTAAATGGGATACATTGAAACCCATACAAATTCTCAGTTGTGCCCAAGTTTCACAAATTTTATTAATCTTTGTTTTTAAGGAACTTGGGAAAGTGAACCTAAATTTCTCCCTTTGATGTATTAGGTCATTTAAATAATTTTTCAATTCCCTTACATACATAAAGGCGTTCCATTTTTCAAAAAGATCCCCTACAGTCTAGAACAGTTATCTCCACTTACACTGAGTGCCCAGCTTCCCCATCTCAGCATTCATTCCATGACCTTAAGTGGATGCCCGTGTCCAGGTATAATGCTGGCTGGGGGTCACGTTACACAGTCGTTAATGTCTTCAGTTTGGGCAGTTGGCAGAAATTTTTCATTAAAAATAACTGTGTGTGGGACAGTTCCCAAACAAAAACTTGTTTCCCCTAACACTCAAAATTATGTGGTAATGATGCTGAAATGGTGAACATTTTCTTGTTTTCAGAGGTTCAACATCACAAAAAGTATTCACACTTGATTTTTTTAATAATTGGTTGGTAATACTGCATCTAATCAGAATTATGTCAGATTAGACTCATAGTTAATCTGTATAATAAAGTGTCCTGTTAAAAATATAAAAGATCAGAGCACATATTTTGCCTCCCTGTTTTCAGTATTCAGAATATACTAGATAAGGCTATCTACTCACCCTTTTTGTCAGAATGGGCCAGGGTTTGTGATCCTACCATCAGTGGAATTAGTAAATTTTACAAGTTGTACATGTTTTGACTTGACTTAAATTTTTTTTTCCAATAGAAACTATGTTCCAACTTCCTGTCAACAATCTTGGCAGTTTAAGAAAAGCCCGGAAAACTGTGAAAAAAATACTTAGTGACATTGGGTTGGAATACTGTAAAGAACACATAGAAGTAAGTAGCATGTCATTTTTTAATTTTAACATGACTCAGCTTCTGATCACTACTCTATCAGCAACCAGGATGATTGATTCTTAGGTATAATTCTGGATTTTATTTAACCTTAGCATTAGCTTTGCCAGAGCTTTCTCAAGTAGCCTAATTTGTTCCCTTCTCCCTAAAATGGGCTTTTTCATCTTTGCATACTGAAGCAAAAGCAGCTCCCATTGAGGAAATACACAATTTATACCTTTTTACTTGGTGCTTTGAAGTTGTCTCTAAATTCCAAATCCTTAAACAACCCCCGGGGGTGGGGGGGGGGTCAAAGGATTGGGAGGGGGAGGTGTGTGTGTATAGAAACTCTCACCTCCACTTTACAGATGAACAGTCAGTAGAGAAATAGCTGCACCTCACAGCTAAGCATGTGGTAGGGTCTGTCCGTGGGACTTGAGAGCCTGTTCGCATTCTGATAACGCCTGAATGTTCTGGTTGACCTTCTGACTGTGGAGACATGGTGGTTTGGGCGCTCTTTGCCTCTTTCCTTAGGATTTGAGCATTGTAGGCCCTTTGACCCATCATAGACTGTTTTATCTTCCCCTTGTATAGCAGTTTGAACTTTACACACTGTTTTCTAGCCTTTTTTTCTATGAACTTTTGGAATAGCCTGTGCAGTGGTCTCCTTGTCCAGATCTCATTGCTGCAGGTCTTAATGCATAGTTGGTCAAAGTCTCTGAAAAGAAATGTTTAAAGATGTTTTCCCCACTAGCCTTTAAATTCCAGCTGGCAGGTGCCACAACTACTTGTCCATCTGTGTATCCCTAGCACCTCGCACAGTGCTGGGCATGTAATAGGCACTCAGTGAACGTTTGGATGGAGCTGAAAATTAAAAAAGCAAATTCCTTCATGCAGCAGGTTCTTTTCCTGAGTCCCACTACTAATGCTCTAGGGGCATGGCTTATCATGAAGACCAAAGGCTTCTCTAGTTATGCTGTGCCCAGTGTAGACATTCACTCTCTCTCTAACTCCTAGAGTTCAGGTAGATCTGCCCTATTGAAACAGTCTGTTCACTTTGAACTGATTGGGTTAATCTTCACAAGAATTAATGATGCAAATGTTAAGGTACCTTTTCTAACCTGCATTTGATTTGTTCCGCCCACTACATACTCTGGAGTTTACATGTACTTGATTTTTCCACATTGAACTGGGAATCTTTTAGGACCAAGGAGAGTTTTATGCTAAGACTTTCTATCTTCCTAGTCTGGGAGGAAATAGGCCTTTAAATTTTTACATAAGAGTGTAAGTTTAACATGATAACACTTACTTTCTTTGAATAGCTTTCTTTCTTCCTTTTTGGGTTCAGAAATCCTAGATGTTTTCTTCCCAGCCTACTACCACCCCCACCCCCACTCTTTTTGTTTCATGGAACCAGAAATCACATCTATAAGCAAACATTGCTCTCTTGCACTCCGTTCTGATACTGCACTGCAACTGACGAGTTACAAGGCTCTAATGAAAGGTACTTTGGTTAATATGTGGCTGAATTATTTCTTAATTAGAACTTCCAGCAGTTTCCTTGGAAACCTGGCTGACCGTTAGAGAATTGTTTGGTTAGTGTCAAATGTTGAGTGTATTTTGTTCCTAATTTAGTTCTTGGTGAGTTTGGTTTTAGTGTGCGTCTCCCTTAGGTAAGAGACAGTAAGGTCGGACTGGAGTTGATACTGCTGTTTTTGTAAACTGCTGTCATTGTTTTCTAGGATTTTAAACAATTTGAACCTAATGACTTTTATTTGAAAAACACTACATGGGAGGATGTAGGACTGTGGGACCCTTCACTTACAAAAAACCAGGTAAGTGGCCCAGGTGACATCTTGAAATGGTATCACCCTTCCCCGCTCCTCCCCCCCTGTCGGCCCTCCTGAGCAAAACGCTCACCGCCTCTAGGTGACAGCCTGACAAGCGGGAAAATGTCGCAGGCGCTTTTTTCGTATTTTCCTCAGTGATTGGGAAAACTTAGGGTAACTGTTTGGTCTTTAAACTGAAATTGTTACTTAAAAATCTGAAACCCAGTGTATACTAGCATCCCCCCCAAAAGTACTTTGACTCTTCCCTTTGTAAAATGTTCCCCCCGACATTCTGTTCCTCTAGGCTGTCTGTCATTTTTACGTTGCCGTCCTTTTTTTCTGGAGTGGGGAGAGCCTGGCTCAGTTCCATTTACGTTTATCTTGTTTCTCTGTATTGACGTCACCTAAACTCTGAGGGACCTAAGCCAGCACGCTGGGCAGGGTGGGGTGTTCAGGTCCTCTGCCATGTGAAAAATACTACAAATGTAGGATGGCAGTAACCAGGAGGTGTAACTTGGAAAGCAGTGTTAGTCTGAAGAACCAGTGATGCAGCAGAGGAAGATGTTACAGAAAGGGGCAGCGGTAGGTGATGTTTCTTTCCTGTAGGGAAGAGCGATTTCCCTTTCAAATTTTACCACTCCTGGTTTGTAGTGGTTATAAATCTGGATTATTAATCTGTTTCTCTGTTAGAACACACTTGAGAGGGAAGTTACACTTTTAAGCTCCACATCAGCAATTTGATAGTTCTCGGGTTCTTTTTTATTTATAAATACCCCCCAGGAAAAGGTATTAACCACAAGCCTCCGAATTCAAAAGCTTTACAACAGAACACATCATTTAGTTAATTCAATTTTTTAAATCCCAAAGCCTCATATTCTAACACTAAAGAGGGGTTGAGCTTAAGGAAAAGCAGAGTATTTCCTTTTAGTTCAAACCAGTATCTGCCACAAAGTAGATTTTAAGGAGAAAAGATTCTCTCACATAGCTTGTGTTCACCGGTCTTCATCAAAGGACCAACTGTCCAAGTGTTAGTGAGCATAATTTGGAACCTTGCTCTTTGATGCCAGTATATTCTGCAATCTTTGACTTTTTAATAACACATGCTCCTCACAGCCTGTAGGAAATTTTTATTGAACTGCTTAATTTAAATCAAAGATGTTATCACTTAATTATTTCTTTAGATACTAGTCTTGCTTGAAAAGCATGGTTTATAGACAAAGGCCCACTTTGCAAATCAGTTTTTTGATCAGCAGTGAAATCTGACTACTACACTGTAGTTCAAAGGGGGGAAAAAAAGTCTGAGATTTTTGAACATGACCCTTTGTTCTCTGAAAATGTTCCCATGGTGGAAAGGATAGAAGGTATATCATTACATATTCCTGCTTAATTGTATTACAACACTCTGGGCCTTGAATTTTACCTATAGTAAATTGAAGCCTTTAGTAAACCTGAAGCCTTTAGCTGCTTCCTCGTTCACTAAGTGAAATAGTTTATTCTTGTCATTTCTAACTGTAAAGCATTCATCTTGAAGCCAGTTGTCTTTGGTTTGTCTAAAATCAGTTAGCATATATAACTCTGGTCTTTCATAAACATTAAGGAAGAACTTAGAATTGATTTTTATTTGGCTCATGGGACCCAGATAAAATGTATTTAGTTTAAAACAGCTTCTTTCGGCTGAGTTTATATTTTGCAAAAGAAAAAGACATGTATTCAGATAAATGCATTGGTGTTTCGGTTCTAAAAATAGCATTGTGTGTATTGAAAATAGAGACTATCTGGGAAGAAAACCTAAAATCCATTGCCTGTACAAAGTGGCATTCTGATTCCAGTTTTTGTTTTTTCTTTTAGGACTATCGGACAAAACCGTTTTGCTGCAGTGCTTGTCCATTTTCTTCAAAATTCTTCTCTGCCTACAAAAGTCATTTCCGGAATGTCCATAGTGAAGACTTTGAAAATAGGATTCTCCTTAATTGCCCCTACTGTACCTTCAATGCAGACAAAAAGACTTTGGAAACACACATTAAAATATTTCATGCTCCAAACGCCAGCGCACCAAGTAGCAGCCTCAGCACTTTCAAAGATAAAAGCAAAAATGATGGCCTTAAGCCTAAGCAGGCTGACAGTGTAGAGCAAGCTGTTTATTACTGTAAGAAGTGCACTTACCGAGATCCTCTGTATGAAATAGTTAGGAAGCACATTTACAGGGAACATTTTCAGCATGTGGCAGCACCTTACATAGCAAAGGCAGGTGAAAAATCACTTAACGGTGCAGTCCCCTTAGGTTCAAATGCCCGGGAGGAGGGTAGTATTCACTGCAAGCGATGCCTTTTCATGCCAAAGTCCTACGAAGCTTTGGTTCAGCATGTCATCGAAGACCACGAACGCATAGGCTACCAGGTCACTGCCATGATCGGGCACACCAATGTGGTGGTTCCCCGATCCAAACCTTTAATGCTTATTGCTCCCAAACCTCAAGAGAAGAAGGGCATGGGGCTCCAATCAAGAATTGGCTCCCTTGCTTCTGGAAATGTCCGGTCTTTGCCATCACAGCAGATGGCGAATCGACTGTCCATACCAAAGCCTAACTTAAACTCTGCAGGCGTCAACATGATGGCCAGTGTTCATCTGCAGCAGAACAACTACGGAGTCAAGTCGGTAGGCCAGGGCTACGGCGTCGGCCAGCCGGTGAGACTGGGTCTGGGCGGCAACGCGCCGGTGTCCGTCCCTCAGCAGCCGCAGTCTGTGAAGCAGTTACTTCCCAGTGGGAATGGCAGGTCCTACGGGCTCGGCTCAGAGCAGCGGTCCCAGGCGCCGTCCAGGTACTCCCTGCAGTCTGCTAATGCCTCTTCTCTCTCACCCGGCCAGCTAAAGTCTCCGTCCCTCTCCCAGTCACAGGCATCCAGAGCATTAGGTCAGTCCAGTTCTAAACCAACTGCAGCTGCCACTGCCCCCCCCCCAGCCAATACGTCCTCAACTCAGAAGTGGAAAATATGTACAATCTGTAATGAGCTTTTTCCTGAAAATGTCTATAGTGTGCACTTCGAAAAAGAGCATAAGGCTGAGAAGGTCCCCGCGGTGGCTAACTACATTATGAAAATACACAATTTCACTAGCAAATGCCTCTACTGTAACCGCTACCTGCCCACAGACACCCTGCTCAACCACATGCTGATCCACGGCCTGTCCTGCCCGTACTGCCGCTCGACCTTCAACGACGTGGAGAAGATGGCGGCGCACATGCGGATGGTGCACGTCGACGAGGAGATGGGCCCCAAGACGGACTCCACCCTGAGTTTCGACTTGACATTGCAGCAGGGCAGCCACACTAACATCCATCTTCTCGTGACCACGTACAACCTGAGGGATGCCCCGGCTGAATCTGTGGCTTACCATGCCCAAAACAACCCTCCAGTCCCTCCAAAGCCACAGCCAAAAGTTCAGGAAAAGGCAGATATCCCTGTTAAAAGTTCACCTCAAGCTGCAGTGCCCTATAAGAAAGATGTCGGGAAAACCCTTTGCCCACTTTGCTTTTCCATCCTGAAAGGACCCATATCTGACGCACTTGCCCACCACCTCCGCGAGAGGCACCAGGTCATTCAGACGGTTCACCCAGTGGAGAAAAAGCTGACCTACAAATGCATCCATTGCCTTGGTGTGTACACCAGCAACATGACCGCCTCGACTATCACTCTTCACCTAGTTCACTGCAGGGGGGTTGGAAAGACCCAGAACGGCCAGGATAAGACAAACGCACCCTCACGGCTTAATCAGTCACCAGGCCTGGCACCTGTGAAGCGCACTTACGAGCAGATGGAATTTCCCTTGCTGAAAAAGCGAAAGCTCGATGACGACAGCGATTCGCCTAGCTGCTTCGAAGAGAAGCCCGAGGAGCCTGTTGTTTTAGCTTTAGACCCCAAGGGTCATGAAGATGATTCCTATGAAGCCAGGAAAAGCTTCCTGACAAAGTATTTCAACAAACAGCCCTATCCCACCAGGAGAGAGATTGAGAAGCTCGCCGCCAGTTTGTGGTTGTGGAAGAGTGACATTGCCTCCCACTTCAGTAACAAGAGGAAGAAGTGCGTCCGAGACTGTGAAAAGTACAAGCCTGGTGTGTTGCTGGGCTTCAACATGAAAGAATTAAACAAAGTTAAGCACGAGATGGATTTTGATGCTGAGTGGCTCTTTGAAAATCACGATGAAAAGGATTCCAGAGTCAATGCTAGTAAAACTGCTGACAAAAAGCTCAACCTAGGGAAAGAAGATGACAGTTCCTCAGATAGTTTTGAAAATTTGGAAGAAGAATCCAATGGAAGTGGTAGCCCGTTTGACCCCGTTTTTGAAGTTGAGCCTAAAATGCCTAATAACCCGGAGGAACACATACCGAAAGTAATGTCTGAGGATGCTTTAGAACCCGAGGAGAAGCTAGACCAAAAAGAGGAGGACGGTTCAAAATATGAGACTATGCATTTGACTGAGGAACCAACCAAACTGCTGCGTGATAATTCTGACAGTGAGGCTGACCAGGATGAGGTGGTTGAGTGGAAAGACGGTGCGTCTCCGTGTGAGAGCGGGCCCGGTTCCCAGCAGGTGTCGGACTTTGAGGACAACACGTGTGAGATGAAAGCGGGAACCTGGTCCGATGAGTCTTCCCAGAGTGAAGACGCAAGGAGCAGTAAGCCAGCTGCCAAAAAAAAGGCGACCGTGCAGGGTGACAGAGAGCAGTTGGAGTGGAAGAATAGTTCCTATGGAAAAGTTGAAGGGTTTTGGTCCAAGGACCAGCCGCAGTGGAAGAAAGCATCTGAAAATGATGAGCGCTTATCCAGCCCACAGATTGAGTGGCAGAATAGCACAATTGACAGTGAGGACGGGGAGCAGTTCGACAACATGACTGACGGGGTAGCGGAGCCAATGCATGGCGGCCTGGCCGGAGTTAAACTGAGCAGCCAGCAGGCGTGAGCGTCGGGCCCCGGCACTGGTGCCCGGCCGCGACCTAGGGCCTGCTCCTTTCCGTGCGACTGCGAGGCCGTGTTCGCGCCGGCACTGCCTTTGGGTGCGGCTCAGCAGGCCGTGGGGATGCGTGGCCACTGCAGTCCCGGTGGGGCTTTCTGACTGACACGATTGGCTGATCTTGCTTCAGAAATTGCTGTGACCGATACGGTAACTAAATGTGAAAAACCAATAAGCTGGTGGCTCACGAACGCACACGAGGAAAAGCAGAGGTTTATTTTATCTGCCTTTTCAACATTTCTTTTCCTCTGTAAAAATGTTTGGCGGGATGTCCTTCAGAAGCGTTCCCCCTCATCACATGGTAGTGTAGGGCCAACACAAGCTACCAGTCCAATGTGTACAGTAGACTTTGGGAAACCAATTTTTTTTCATGTATTCATTCTGAATAGTTGAAATGTATATTTGTACAGTCTTTTAGACCTATTCAAGTGATGCTTATGATATTGTTACTGTGTACCCATCATAGGTTTGTTTCTTTTTTTAGTGTTGCCCTTGCTGTGTAATAAACGCTATATCTAGTTTACCTAGCAAAAGCTTGAAACTGCGCTAGTACAGACTTTTGAACAGACTTAGTTTTTGCACATAACCTTGTACAATCTTGCAACAGAGGCCAGCCACATAAGATATATATCTGGACTCTCTTGTATTATAGAATTTTTCTTGTTCTGAATATCCTTGACATTACAGCTGAGAAAAACAAAAACTGGTGTTTCAGACCTGTTTTCTGAAATCTTTTAAGCTTAAAATCACATGCAAGAATTGACTTTCCAGCTACTAATTTTGACACCTTTTAGATCTGTATGAAAGTGTGTTGTGTTGAAGCAGCAGACCAATGAATGCTGCATTTTTGGATATTTAGTTTTATCTTTAGTTAAACACCACCAGGTGTATTCATTTATACCATCTTAATATATGACACACTGTTGTAGTATGTATAATTTTGTGATCTTTATTTCCCTTTGTATTCATTTTAAGCATCTAAATAAATTGCTGTATTGTGCTTAATGTAAATATTTGCTTTATTACACATTACAGTCCTGTGTGTCCATATGTCTGCCAGTTGGTGCCGTGGCGCTCTGTCATCAGCGCTGGAAGCCACAGCCCTTGAGGAAACTTTTGGATGACCAAGAGGTGCCTTCGGCATAAACGCTTTTTCTCAAGGCACCTGCTACAGATTCCTTTGGTTTTGTTTTCTTTGCCTTTTTTGTTGCAAAAATAAACATCCTTGAGTTTTTCAGTTCCCCTTTTGTTAAGGAGCAGAGCCTGCTTAATGTGTGTAAATGTCTCAAGATAAAAGGATGTAAACATAAATTGGCATTAATTTGCAAGCAAGTCTTAATGCCTGGTGTTTTTTCTAAAATAAGTAAATGTTAGTTTTCATCTTATAATGGGAACAATTGTACTAAATGGACAACTACTCTGCTTTTGTTAGATCTCTTGACCATCTTGCTATAGAGAGAGGCTGTGGATACCGGCAGGCTGGCAGGGCAGGGTGAAAGGGGCTGGTATGTTACTGCAGACTCCCAAAAGTGACTCGTACTACAGTGTGGGAGGTTGCAAGGAGGTGGAATTGGGGTCGACATTCTTGGCAGTTAGAATGGTGGGGTGCTCCGGTTCCAGAGCCGGCAGCCTGCTCAGTCACCCTCAGGGACACGGCTTACGGAGTTCCAGAGCGGCTGGTTTCTGTGACTTGTAAAAAATTCCCAGAGACTTGTCTTGGTGATGTTTTTGTTACCTGAAGGTAGTGATTTTGACCAGCCTTCCCTTAAAATGCCATCCTGCTCAAAAACAGTACCAGAGAAGTAAGTGCAAGACTAGACTGGAAAATTAAGGTATTTGGAACTGGCATGGAGTTACTTCCTACAGGTAGGCGATCAGTCCCATCGGCACCAGCTACTATTCAGATAGTCTCTCCAAATTAAGATACTGATTACCAAGCCGACAAACTGCCATTGAGGAAGTCTGTCTTGCTTGAAAGTAGTACAGCTGCGTTGAAGCCATCTCTCGTTTGTTCGGAAATTAATTAGCAGATGGAAAGAACTCCACCTAGGGGCCTGTCCCGGTTGGACATTGGATCAGGCAGCTGTTTTCTCATAGGTGGTGGGAGTGGGCTGCTTACTGTCATTCTGGAGAGTTTAGCCACCTAAGAATTGGAAATAAAGAAGATTCCCAACTGGAAATGTTGCAGAAGCCCTAACAGTGTCAATAAAAGCCATTTTTAAAGATTGTTGCTGTTGTTTGCTTTTGGAATAATGTGAAAGTAAAAGCTATGGCTCTCCGCTACCTTATTAGGATGTTACTAGACTGAGCGATCCTGCAGACTTGAACAAGGAGAAGTACTCCACAGGACTCGTTTTGCCCTTAACATCTTCACGTGGCAATGAGTTCTAGAGTCAACTGGCTGGTTCTGGTTTCTTCCTTTTCAGCGCAAAGTATTTCATTGTCCACCTCTGTTCCCTGTCTGAGTAGTGAGGGATCTCTTCAAATGGGCTCATCCCGCCTAAGATCCAGACAAAATCTGCCCCTTTTACTGTCTTGGTGACCATGTCTCTGATCCAAATGCCTGCCCGTCTGCAAACACGCAGTGAAAGGATGTCAGCAAGCTAACAGGAAGACAGCTGGGACAGACAGAACAAAAGCGCCAGGTGGGAAGAGTATCGGCGGGCTGGTGCCTGCGACGCTCCCCCAGAAGCCCTTCCTGTCCTGGATTTACTGAGCATCGGGCCAGCCGCCTGCCCCTCCCTCGGGCGATGGCTTTTTCCGTGTGATCCTTTCTGAACACCTGTTGCTTGCTGGGTTGGCACCAGTTGGCAGGCATGTTTCACTAGACTTGCCTAGTGGGAACATCTCAAACTTCGCAGTCCCCAGAAGACTGAAAAGGACGAGACTGCCCCCACCATTCTGAAAGGGCAGTGCCACACGCCAGATGCCAGTCACACGAGGCGACCTAAAGAGAAATTGGTGACGGTCAAGTTGGAAAACACTTTTTCTACCAACCACTGGCGGGGTAGCTTGAAGATAGGTCACTATTTGGTAGTTCTTTGCTGCATCCTGTCGGTGTAGCCCACTTTAAGCAACAAATAGAACTTTCACATAACTTAGCTATGGTGAGCTGCAACTTAGCTTGTGTGCAGAAATCGGCAAAGAGGTACAAGTGGCCAATCCTGAAAATCCGTAGGTCGTGATCTCAAAGTGCTCCAACTAAGAGAAGGAAGGTCCACTCATTTCCAGGACAGGCTACGTGGAGTAACAGATCTGCACTTATGAGGTGTATTGTCAAAGGGCTGTTTTCAGCCTCCCTGCTTCTGCTGTGCAGGCCACCCCCACCCCTGTACTTAGAAAGGTGTAAGCCATTGCACCAGAACTGGTTTTGGCAATCAAAATCTTGCTGTACCTTTTGTCTTAAATGAAGCAAAATGGATCTCCTAATAAACCATTTTTTTAAAAAAGGTCAACTGATTTTGATAAAGCAGGAGTAGAAATAAAAGACCTTTTCCTCTGTACTTGCCAAACATTTGTGTACAAACTCCTAACTGCCATCTAGATGTGCAGACAGACACAGCTGTGTATGTGAAGCAGCCATCTGGGAGTCTAGGAATTCCAGTAAGGACACTGCCTTGGGCCGACGATGAAAAAACAGCTGCGTGACTTGCCAGTGGTGTCTCTGCCGGCACAGCTACATGGTGGTGCAGGGAAGGGGCCGCCTGGAGATGCTCCAGCACATTCCCGTACTGCGAGGAGAGGGGCTGCGGGCCAGGCCTTGAGCACACATCCTGGGAGTTTGGCATTCCCAGGAGCACACACGGCTCACCCTGAGCACGCGTCACCGAGCACCCCTGCAGCAGTTTCTGGGACTGCTCGTGGGACAGGAGACTCCAAGAATTTGAGTCCTTACAACAGTCCTGCCCTTCCCCTACTCCCCAAAAAATTAGCTCCAGGGATAAATTAGCTCCAGGCTTCAGATCATGAAGGTTCCCAGAGGCGAATGGTCCTAAGATCCTGGTGGACAGAGTGGAGATGCCCATGCTGACCCAGGACAGCTGAGCCCCCTGGGGTACCCAAACACACCAGGCAGCCTTGATCGTGGCTAAACACTGGGCTGGGCAGAAAGCCCTTCTCTCCCTGCACCAGTGCAGACACTGGTCTCCGGTGCAGCTTCGCCCAGGGCTCGCCTTCACACTGCCGCCTCCCCCTCGCCACACCTGCCTAACCTCTGCCTTATGTACTAGGCATGTTTCAATGTCCCTTTTGGAAAAGGAAAACCGGCCCAATTTGCCATTAATGAAGAAATCCATTAAAATAAATACAAGGGGCCTCCCTGGTGGCGCAAGGGGTTGAGTCGCAGCACTATGAAGCTATCACCAGTCACTGCAGCACGAGTTCAATCCCGGCCAGGGAGCTTCCCACACAGCGCGGCAGACCTCTCCTGTCTCCCCGCTGCTCCCCTCAGCACTGTACTTCCGTCGACCTGCCTGTGCTGCTCCCCACTCTACCTCTGGTGAATCTCACACACACAGCCCACATCTCAGGCCTACACCCCAGCTCTTGTATGCATAAATAAATCTTTAAATAAAATAAATGAAAGACAACCAAAGCATTGTGCCATTCGCCACCTTTTACTTGCCCAGGGCGAGTCTGAGACTCGCTGCTCCGCAGAAAGGCAAACCAGAGGACACAGGGCGCTCCACCACCACAGCGCAAGTTTCTTGATCCAGCAAGACGGAGAGAATGGGGGTACCTTGTCTCGGGGTGACTTGTGCGCACCCCACTTGGGTTCGGCCTCCCAGTGCTTCCCTCGGGGGAAGTCTCTGCCCTAACTCCTCACCTGATCCGCGCCCCTCTGCCCTCTTCTCACTAACAGGACTCGGCGGGAGGTAACTGCACCCACGCACCCGGCTAAGGGGACACGCAGGTCACCGGCCCAGCTGGGCAGGGCGGCGGCTCCATCACTTCCTTGGGGACCCGGCTCCGCCTCCTGCCCACGTGGCCACCGAGCACGGACACCCCGGTATTCACAGGTGCTTCCGTTCCCCTTCTTTGAGAAAGGCTTTTCCCACCGTCCTACTGAGCGAGAACGCGGGGCCCACCGGACTGTTCCAGAAACGGTTTCCGCGCGTCCTGGGTGGGCGCCGCGAGCCAGGGGTTCCTTGTTGGCTCGGATCAGCCCGCACGCGTCTCTGGAGCTGGGGGGACCCCTCGACCCCAGCAGAGACCACTGAGCCCCATTCCACATACCGCACTGGCGACGCGGAGGCCAGCTCCCTTCAAACGAGTCCTCGTGCAGGACGAGCCCCGAAAACCGCGGCCGACCAAGTGACACGGGTAGCGCAGGGCCTGGCGGGGTCTCCCAGCCGCGCTCCCAGCACCCCGGCCGGGCCCAGCTGACCCCCACATGCAGCCAAGATCGAGAAGCCGCTTTTAACAGAGACGCGCAGGTGGTCGTGGCTGCGGCGCGGCCCCCACGCGAGCACTGCCCAAGCCCGCGGAGCAGCGAGCGCCCCTCGGACAAGGCTGACAGCCCCCCACCGCGCCCCGCCGCGCCCCGCCGCGCCCCGCCGCGCCCCGCCCGGTCTCCACAGTTAGAGACGCAGCGTGGCAGCACCTCACGCGAGCTTGGGCCTCCAGGCCTTGCTCCCCGGGAAACGGGGGGCCCTGGGCCCTCAGGGGTAAGCCTCACTCCCGCAGGGGCCACACTCCGGGCGCGACGATACCAAAGGAGAAAGGCACAAACCTTGTTCTCCGGGGCTCCTCCGGGTCTCGGGCGCCGTGGGTCTGGCTGCCCCGCGGGGGTGGCGGGTGGCCGCTGGGAGACCCAGTGAGAGGCCTGCCCGGCAGGGACCCCCCAGCAGGCGGGCTTGGCTGGCGTCTCCTCAGAGGACCCAAACACGCCCGCCCGCCGCCCGGGAGTCCTCCCCGCGCCCCTCGCCCCGACAGCATCCTGGGTAGCCCGAGGCCCGTGGGCAGGGCCTGCGCAGGCCCCGCCCCTGCGGGCGGCCAAGTGCGTTCAGCTGGTGAGCGTGGACGACGGCGGGGGGTGCTTTAGACTTCGGGGAGTCCCGGGACTCAGGAGATTCTGGGCGAGGGGCCGGGTAGGCGCTGCTGCCGGTGCTTCCGGGCCCAAGCGGGTCGTGCTCTCGGCCGCAGCGCCATTGCAGTGTCACTCGAAGAGGGGGAGGAAGATGCCTGACGCCCCAGTGCCTGGTCAGCAGGTCACCTCCCGGGCCTGGGGCCTGTCTGC
This sequence comes from Scalopus aquaticus, assembly GCA_004024925.1. NCBI lineage: Eukaryota > Metazoa > Chordata > Mammalia > Eulipotyphla > Talpidae > Scalopus > Scalopus aquaticus. Next base: position 55,935 of record PVIJ01004070.1, on the reverse strand, counting down.
GAAGAGGCGCTTCCTGCCGGGTCCCCCACTTCGGCCCTCCAGTCCCAGGGCGGAAGCTGGCTCTTGTCCCGTCCCTTTTCTGCATCTATTAAGATGACCGTGTGGGTTTGTCCTTTATTCGTCGTGTGTTCCATGTCACTTATACCACAATAAAACTGAAAGAATGTCTTAAAATGCTACATTGATTTCCAGACTTCATCCAAACCTGCCTTCCTAGGAGGAACCCCACCGGGTGGCGTGCACTGGCCTTTGGACACGCTGCTGGCTTCTGTCTGGCCGTGTTTGGGCACTGGGCCATTCTGTTCAGGGCGGATATTGGTCTGTAGCTCTCTCAGGAGGTTTTCCTGACTTGGGGTCAGGCACCTGTAAGAGAATGGTGGGAAGCACACACTTCCACGGTGAGGCCCCACCTCCCCCCAGGGACTCTGGAGCAGGCCGGTGGGGGGCAGAGACTCCGTGTCACCATCCCTTGGAGGTCCTGACGGAGATCTGGCATCCCCCCAGCTGCCCTCCTCACACGCCCCCGTCCTCGAGATGAGCGCTCCATGGCCTAAGGGCCTCCGATGCAGAGACCCGAGGCTGAGGAATTAGTGAAATCATCTGGCTACAAGAGAAGCCTGAGGCTTCGTGCCTTCTGAAGCAACTCGGCTCGAGCTCATTGTCAGCTCGCCAGAGTGCAAGCCCAGTACTGCCAGCTGCTGCCGTAAAAAAGAAACTGGAGATCCAGTTCTTGGTGTGGACTGTCCTCATTTTTAATTGCTGGTAACTGGTTTTAATTGAATTTTGGGAACAATCACCAAAATATCAAGGTCTAAACAAGCAAACAGTAAAAAGCCCGCCTTTTTACTGTCCTGGAAGGACAGGGTTCCTCTGTCCTTCCAGAGACTCGTGACGTCTCCTTCACGAGGAAGGTAGCCCATCAGGTCAATTTTTCTGTACCTCAGCTTTCGTGTCATCTTTCCATGCCAATTCACTAAGAACTCCATTTTCACAACTGCATAGGTTTCCACTCTAGGTGTCTACAGTGACACAAACCCCCTATCATGCTGGACACCGTTTCTGACCTTTTGCTATTTCAATGCGTGGCAAACAGCCTTTTGCATTTACCACCTCTTTTGTGTGTATAACCAGGATCCAAGTTAGGGTCTTGGGGTGCAATTACTGGTCCGAGGGTATAAACATGTTGAATTCCGACTGCCCACGGTGCCATTGAGCACGCTGTCCCTGCGTCAGTGTAGGAGAATTCATGTCTCTTCAAGATTTCAAAGATTTTCACTTTTACCAGCCAGGTAATAAAAACTAGAGTCATTTCACAGTTCTTTCTTGTTTATGGTGTCAACTGAGATTGAGGACTTTTTTCCTATGCTTAAAGTCCCTTTGACTTTCTTTTCTGTGAAATGCATGCCCATAACCTTTGCTCATTTTCCTAGCCTTTTTCTTATTTATTGGTAGGATCTGTTTCTGTATTAAGAAGGTTATGCCTATGTAAAAAGAGCTATGAATATATTTTGTCATTTGTCTTTTTGGCCATTTTGAATTTGTTTAGGAGTTCTGTTGTTTTGTTTTGGGATGTTGTAGGGTTAAGTCTCCTGTTTGTTTTTGCCATGCAGAGGATTAAAATAAAAACTCTATAATCAAATGTATTATGTACTTTCACAGCTCCTGGATTCCGTGTGGTTAGCCAATGCTTTTGCCTCCTCCTATAAATTCATTTTATACATTTAAGTCCTACTCTGTCTGGAATTTTGGAACTGCTCCTGGTATACAGAGTGAGGTATGGAACTCACTTTATTTTTTCCAGATGCTCACCCAGTTGTCTCAATGTGAAAACCTTTTCCAACAGTTCCGGGACAAACCACACATTTCTGCCAAACGAATAGAGGGGCAGGTCCCCTACTCGGCCTGAAGCTCTCACAGAAGTTCACACCCCGGGGCGCAGTGGGAGGCGGCGGGCAGCAGCCTTCTCCTAGGAAAACCTGCAGATGACCTTGCCTTGCCGCTGGCGCCCCAGCGCAACAGGAGGCACAAAAGCAAGAGGAGGCCGCCTCCCTGGGCTGCAGTGGCCCCGGAATGGCAGGGGAGCCGCGGAGCCCCAGCCAGCACCTTCCTGGGCTTGGCAGGAGGGAGTCGGCGCTTGCTCTAAAGGGGGCGCCCACGGAGTCACACGCACAAGGACAGCACCTCCCAGGTACTGTCGCCAAAGGGGAAGTCGAGGCCGGCAGTGTCCTGGCCTGTCCTCCTTCACCCAGAGGTGCTTCCAAGTGTCCCTAAAAGAGCTCAAGGGCAGGGGAACCCGAGAGCCAGGCGGACTTTGGGGAGCTCTCTTTCCTGCAGGACTGCAAGGTCAGGCTGTCCGTGGCTCCTCATTGTTGAGGCTCCGGGATGCCTCTGGTCAGTCAAGAAGCACAGAACACAGGTCTGCCCCCGATCCCGGTACCATAGGACCATTACGGGGTGCCCCATGCCACGCACTCACACAGGCCACCTGCTCCTCCTCTCAACAGCCCAACAGGTAGGGGCCACTGTTCTCTGTATCTTATTGCAGAGGCAGCTGGGCTCAGAGAGGGCAAGCAACTAGCCCAGGATCACACAGCAGAGGGGTGTAGGGGACGACAGGGCTGCCCAGGCAGGCTGTCCACACAGCCGTGGTTCTCGGGTCTCTTTTTTAGACTCTTAAGCTGTGGCTTGATATCACAAGACCTTCCCTTTCTCCTCTCCCTGTCTCAGGGGTTCACACTCTGGAAGGCAAAAGGCCTGGGAGGCTCCAGCAACTGACACACACACACTCTCATCCTTCCAGAAATCGACGTCCTCCCCGCGTGGCTGAAAGATGAACAGTGAGCACCTAAGCTTCCCCCGTTAGGGACAGTCCCGACTGATCGGACGCAGCCGTGAGGATTAGCAATCAGCAGCTCCACGTAGCAAAGGGGCGCCGCCCAGGGCATGGCGCCAGGTGGGAAGCTGGACGTCCAGGATAACTGCCCTGTGTGCCCACCGGCCCCGGACACGAGGCGAGAAGCCAGCAATGCCAGAGGGCCTGGCGGCTGTCAGGCTGGCGGGGTGGGTGGCCGGTGGGTGGGGGCGCCTGATGCGGGCTGGACAGGACTTCTGGGTGCTGCTGTTGGTTCCCCAATCTGGGTCAGGGTCAAATGTATTGTTTGTGAACATTCAGTGACCTGTTGTGCTCAGCTGCGCCTTTCCCCAAGTCCAGTTCAATAAAAGTTTACAAAACTCACCTCCCCAGAAAACTTCCAGCTCCTTGTGAAACCAGCTGTATCTTTCAGTTCCAAACATTAGTCTAAAATGCACATGATTGGGCCTCCCTGGTGGCGCAGCAGTTGGGCGATGCGCTGTGGAGCTGTCAGCAGCGGCGACGCGAGTTCGACACCAGGCCAGGGAGAGTCCCACATGGTGCGGCAGACCTCTCCTGCCTCGCCCGCTGCTCCCCTCAGCAGTGTGTTTCTGATCTGCCTGTTCTGCTCCCCACTCTGTCTCTGGTGAACCCTCTCACTGCCCCATGCCTCTGGCCTGTCCCCCAGCTTGTATGTATAAATAAATAAATCTTTCAAAAAATAAAAAAATAAAATAAAATGCACAACTTGATCTCCCCTGATTTTCTCTGCTACCGTCCCAAATCATTGGGGGAGGTTCAGCTGTGCATTCATGTTCTTGGCTCTGTGAGGAATTCTAGAAAAACCAGAGGTATCCATCACCAGAGTGAGGGGTCTGGAGCTTCCGACCATAGCAGGAAAGACAAGGCAACGCACCCTCGAGGGTCTGGAAATCCCAGTGGCCTCTGCCTTTCTGCTGGGAATCTCAAGGCCAGAGCTGTGCCCCCTACCCTGCCAGGTGGGGGCTCTGAGAGGAGCAGATTCTGAGGCTCAGGTGCCAAGCGGGGCAGCACCCTCCCTTCCAGGAAACACCCCGAGTCAAGAGAACCCGGTCAGTCCACTGTCCTCACATGCAGACGATGGGCTGCTTCTCGACATCTTTATTGGGGGGTTCTCATGGCAGCAGGCACTGGGTCCAGAGACCAACCAACGCCGAGGGCCTGGGCAGCACTGAGTGACCCCACGGTTCCAGCAAAGCCCTTCACAGATAGCAAGGGAAACTGAGGCCCCAGACCACCTGACCCCAGAACACCCGTCCAGGGGACCCTCTCCAGTTCCTCACGTGTGGGTTCAGTGGCTCCATCCCTGTGGTCTCACGTGAAGCAGGGGAAGGAGATTCAGAAAGCAAACTGACACTAACAAAAAAGAAAGGGAAAAACCCAAGCTGCCTCATCCACGGAGCCCCGCTCTCCAGGCCCCAGGCAGCAGCCCGGAGCTCACAGGCGCCTGTGGCAGCTGGGCATTTGGGGCGCGGCCCCCCCAGCATCCACGGGAAAGTAGTCCTCGGTCCTGTACAGTGCGGGCAGCTCGAATGTGCGCCGTGCTGGTGGAGACGGTTTCTGGAATGACAAAAAGATGAGGTGTTCTATCAGGGGGTGCATTTCCCACAGGGAGTCTCAGTGGGGGACGAGGGTGTCGAGGCTCTTTGGTGGGGCTGCCTGGCACAGCCAAAGCTGCCCCACGAGGCAGAGTCAGGCTGTGGGTGCCGGGCCACATCCTCCTCCTCCAGGAGACAAGAGCAGGGCCAGCTTCCCATAGAGAATGGCGGAGTAGGCTGGGTGAGAAGAGCTTGCGCCTGCTGCCTCCACCCGAGAGGGCCCAGCCCCGCATGCAAGCCCACGTGTAGCTCTGAGGGAATCTGAGAGCCAGGTGCGGGCCGGCGGCGGGAAGATGGGCGGTCACCAGTTGTTCTCTCACTGGGCCCATCTGTGCTGCCTGAGGCTCGTGCAAGTGCCTGCGTTACTTTTTCAAAACATCAAACCATTTTAAGCAGCATTTACTTATTTCTGGAGGTTTTGTTGCAGGGAGATTGGCAAGGGAAGATTTTTTCATTGAGCAGCGCTCTCCAAGCTCCCTTTGGGGGGCTCTAAATGTTACACACTTCAACAGCAGACTGCCTGAAACAGTACCTCCCAAGCTGGCTGTCTGTCGAACCTCTTGGCAGCGTGAGATGCTCCAGCAAGGGGGACCCCCAAAATCTAATACTATTGAGTTGGGTGTGGCCTGGCCGTGGGGTGTTCCAAAGCTCTCAGGTGAGTCCCAATGACTGGTTGAGAAGGGAGGGGGGCCTTAAGGACCCAGCAGAGAAATGGGCAGGTATGTGGGCTCAGGGGGTATAGAGGGAGGGACCCTTCTGCAGGTTTCACCTGGGGTCCCTCTTAGCACCCTCCCCCAAGTTCCCTCAACTACCCCATCTCCTGGCTGAGCCCCAGCGCTGGCCCAGCTGCTGTCTCGGTAAGAGCACGGAACTCAGTGGTTCCAGCAGCTTCCCCAAAGCCCAGTGCCTCCAGCTGCCCCTTGCCACGCCGCGGGCACCCCCACCCCCACAGGGACCGTGACCGTCACCCCCACAGCAAAGGCGGGAGGCCAGGGCTCGGGGCGCGCGTCCGTCCGTCTCCCACGTCCCGCGAGCGCCTGGCCCCACTCTGCGCACCCAGGGCCCTGCTGTGAACGAGGCAGGGCGTTGCCATCGTGGGTCCCGACTGTCTGGGGAAATGGCGGAGCCAGAGGAGCACTGGCCCCCGGCGCACCCTGGAGGTCAGCACGGAGCCGTTCCAGGCCGCACAGCGCGAACGGGCAGGACCAGGGTCCGAGCCCAGGTCGTTCAGGGTCTGAAAGGGAATCGCCCTCCACAGGGCAAGAGCTGCTGAGGTAAAGGCAGGCAGTGGGGAAAGGCACAAACCTTAAAATAGTTCCGGGAGGCGCACGGCAACCCCAAGTCACCGGTGGCCCCTGCCAGGAGCTGGCTGCGCCGCGGTCCCTCGTGGGGGCTGGGCTTGGCGACACTGCCCAGCCGAGCGCAGAAAGGAGGGGCAAGCTAGCGCCCCGTGGAGCAGCCTGGCAAACACCCCCAGGAGGTGAAGGTCGGCATCCCCAGAGCACGCCACGCTGAGAGCACGTGCCCGGGCCTGACGTGGGGAGGCCGCCTCCTGCCAGCCCTAGGCCCAGGCGAGCACGGGAAAAGCGCCCGATCAGCCCGAATTGTGGGTACGACACTCAGCACCCGTCAAGGGAAGCAAACCCCAGCGCAGCCCGAGAAGCTGCCCGAGACCGAGGCGGCTGGGAGCCGGCCGCCGTCCTGCCACAGAGGAGGACGCCAGGGCAGGGCGAGTGCGTCCCCTGGACACTGCTAACAGCAGCGTATCCGGGCGGCCGCCAGCGGCCACGGGCCTCCGCGGTCAGACAAGGAGCTGACGACAGGGGCGGTGGGGGAGGGCCCCAGGGATGCCTGTCACAGCACCTTGTCGCTAATTCTACAATTTAAAAAGTGTATTTGGAAAGAAGAGCAAACAGAAGAGACAGCTGTCCGCGGCCTCTCGGCTGGCCTCACCAACACACCGCGGGCCCCGAATAATGTCGTTTCATCACAACGACGGTGAGGAAAACAATCCCAGCCCTCCTCACGGCCGCCGAGGTCCTTCATCCCACCGGCAGGAGAGGAAACTCTAGGTTCTTGCCCAAGATCACCCAGCTGGGAACTGGCAGGGCTGGCTCTGAACCCGGAGCCGTGGGCCGGGCGGGTAGCCCCCCGCAGACCCCGCTGGCCCTCAGCAACGCCCTCCCTCGTGGGACCCTGGGGTGTCCAGCTTGCTCTGGCCACCTCTGGCCCACACACAGCGGGTTTGGCTCAGACACGTGAAGAGGAGCCTGCAGCGACACGGGATGGCCGGGGTGGTGCACGGTGACATCGATGTCCTGTTTCTCTTGAGCAGCAGGGCCATCTGGCCGCACCAGCCGCCCGGCCTGCCGGCTACGGACTGGGCCCCAGACAGGACATGTGCTGCCCAGCCGGCGTCCGTCCGGCCTGGCCTGACTCACCCTTCTGCAGGACCCGCCGAGCCCTGTGAGCCGGCCGTGGCTCCGGGCTCACGTCACCTCCACGGGGCTGTCGAGGATGCTGGGTGGAGGCGGCTCCGTCCCGAGCCCCCGGCCCCCCATGGGCAGAAGCCACTGGCCTGGGGCCACGGGCTTCTCGAGGGCCCACCGGCCTGTGAACACAGCCCTCTGGTGGGCCGGCCCCGCGGGGCTTGGAGGGCAGGGTGGGCCGTGGGCCTCCGCCACCTGGTAAAGGCTGAGCTGGGCAGGGCCAAGCAGAGCCACGGGCCCACAGAACCTCCCCCGGGGACCTGGCTCAGGGCTTTCTGCACCTCAGTCCATGCCTGGCTCTCCTGCCTGCACTGTTTGTATCTGCTCCAAGGGGCCCCAAGTCTTCCAGAATGTTCTGGCAGCCGCAGCACAGCCCCTCCCAGCTCCCAGCAAGCAGCCCCTGCGTGTCCAATCCTGCCCACAGCCTCCCCAGCCTGCTCCAAGGCGCAGCCCCCTTCCCAGCAGGGTTCCTGCCAGCCCAGTGACCAGAGCAGCTGGTGGCGGAGCTGCTGAGGCCCTGGGGACAGGGCAGCAGGATTGGGGGGCCCAGAAAAGCAGTCCTTGCCCAGGGGGCCCCAGCCCCAGGGGATATGCTGGTGCCATCTCCAAAGAGGCAACGCTGACCCTGAGCAGCAGCTCTAGAAGGTTCCTGGATCCCCGTGGATTCTGCTTTTAGCTGGAGGAAGAGCGTTAACATGGAAACGGCAGAGGAGGAGCCCCCAGAAATTCTGCCAAGGAACTGGCTGTGAACCAACTCACACCTGTCTGGGAGGGAAGGCAGGACAGCCCCGGGGGGTATGTGACCGCAGGGGAGGGGGCCTCGCACACGGGCACTGTGCTTGCACCTGGCAGCCCCTCCCCCAGCCCCCGCAGGCTGCCCCTCTGCTGATGTCGGCACGGGGCCATCCTGCCTGCACTCGGCCACACGGCCCGGCACCAGTCTCACCCCTGGCAACGTACATGCGTCTTTTTAACTGAGCACGTGCTACAGTCCCCAAACCGAATCCAGACAGTTACCACAAAGCCCTTCTCCAGATGGGAGAACTGGGGTTCCCAGGGGCCGAGTGACTCACTGCCGACCCCCCATTAACCAGAACCTTGATGGCTGGGTTGCCCAAACTGACGACACCTGGGGGTCACCCTTGACTCCCCTCTGCCTCCCCATCCCACCGAGCCCCAACCCCGAGCGCACATTCTTCCCAAAGCCCCGCCACTGCCGCCAGCCCAGGCCCCACGTGGCAGCCTGAGGGATTGTCTGCAAAAGTAAATCTGGTCCTTGCTGAAACCTGGTCGTGGTTAGAAAGGGCCTTCGGGCCGTCACCTACAGGCAGCCCTCGGGCCTGGTCCAGCGTGGAGCCTCGCGTGGCCTCCTCTGGGCTGTCGCGCCACAGCTGCTATCTTGGTTTCATGGTTTCGTTCTCACATTTTTGAAAGAAATTCCATTTCACTTTTACAAATAGATGTCAAGCTCCTCTTTAAAGAAATCCACAGCTCTGGGGAGTGGGGAGGGCTCGGGGGTGATGAGCTGGGGCTGAGCAGCGGCCCCCCCTTTACAGAGACGCATGCTGGCGTCTGCCGGCGCCCTCCCAGCAGTGGTTCACATCTGCCAGCTGCCTGGCCCCCAAAGCTGGAGGGTTTTCATCCCTGATCCCCATGCTCCAGCCTGCCTCTAAATGCAGACTGTCACCCCCACTGTCCAGCCAAGGCCTGCCTTCTGCTCCAGGCCCCCCGAGTCAAAGTTCCCAGACAGGGGGCTTTGTACCTGGGTTCCCCCTCAAAGGGTAGCTTGTCCCCCAGGTCTTCTCATACTGGGTCCTCCCTTCCTTCAGACCCTCCTCCTAAGGGCCCCCCAAGTTCATGTGAGCTACCTCCCTGCCTTCCTTGCTGCACTGGGGCCTGTACCTGTTTCCCTCTTTCCTCCATTGCTACCTGTCTCCCCAGCAGGCTGCGCCCCGGCCATGCGCGCAGGGGACACTCAGGCGATGAGAGCTCGTGAACTTGAATCTGCTCAGACCCGAGCAGAGCGGGAAGGCCCAGGGCCGGCCCCTTCGCGTCAGGGACACGGTGAGGGACAGCAGGGCAGGGCAGGGCCCTCTGGAGCCGCTGGGAGCTCGGGCCGGCGTCCCCCGCTGGCTGGGTCCGTACCCCACTATTGGAGACACAAGGTCAAGTGCAAACTAACGCACATGCTAAAAGCCAGGCACGCCTGGGCGGGCGCCAGGAACAGGAAACAGCCTGGGAAAGGAGAACCTGGTCCGAACAGATCGGGGGTTTCAGGGGTGGTCCCGACCGGGGTGGGGCCCTACCGTCGTGAGATACAGGATGTCACCCACAGGGTGTGGGTGACCCCGAAACCGTCAGTTCTCTGCAAACCCAAACTCACCCGAAATAAAAGGTCATTTAGAAATAAAGTGCGTCCAGGCGGCCATGCAAAGCACTGGGGGCAGCGCAACAGTGGCCGTCAGAGCCGCACCCAGCCCGCCGCGACCGCGAAGCCTCCTCCCGGCAGCCCTCCGCTGCACACGGAGAAGGTAAATGCACTGAGCACATGTGGAGGCCAAGACTCGCCCGGCGCTGGCAGGTGGCAGACGTGCCCCAGAGCTGACTGGCGCTGCTTCCAGACGGACACAGCCGCCGGTGTGGGGTCCCTAACTTGTCAGCCGCTAAGGAAACCAGCCACAAAGGCCCACACAGGCGTCCCCACGGCAGCAGATGCTCAGAGGGCTCGTGCTGCCGGAGAAAGGCACCCCACCCTGCTCCCCCATCCCCCACCTCCAGACGGCCTCGGGAGCCTTTCAATCCACCCTGCCCTTGGACGCGGGTCTGGGGCCCGAATCTGGGCCCAGGCTGTGACCCGCTCACTGGCCCGGAGCCTGGGTCCCGCCACCCTGGGCCTCGGCCCGCGCCAGCCGCCCTGGGCCTGCCCTGCGAGCCTCACGAGAGCTCACACCTGGGAGTGACCTCCTCTGATTCGGACATTTTACTGGTTTAGGCCCCTGGGGCGAAGAGGGATGGTTCTCCAAGTTCTGGGAGGTAACATTTGAGATGGGAAAAGGAAAAAGGGGAGATAAGGTGAGAGAGTGGTGGGAAGTGAGGCGAGAGGAGCATGGGGTGGGGGCCGAAGGAGAGAGACCCACAGCCCTCACACCCAGTCCAGGCCTACCCCTGCCCAGGACCCTTCGCTGCTTGGCGCCCCCCGAGCCCCCCCAACCCCAGGACTTGGAGCTGCACTTGGTCCTCCAGAAGCTTAATCAACACATGCAGTCCGGGCCCCAGAGTCCCTGCACCCACCACGGCCCGTTCAGCCCCGGGCTGAAGCCGCTGGCCCAGCAGAGGGGCACTCGTCCCTCCAGCTGTGGTCCACCTGCATCCAGATGGGCTCTGGATTCACACAGCAACCGGCCGCCTCTCCAGGGACTCACGCTGAGAGAGAAAAGCCAATCCCTGAAGGTTACATGCCGTATGATTCCATTTATAGAACATTTTTGAAATAGCAAAATTCGAGAAATGGAGGGCAGATTAGTGGTTGCCAGGGGTGGGGGGCAGGCTGGGGGGAGGTGTTGGCAGAGAGAGGAACCTAAGAAGATACAGTTGTACAGACCCCCCCACACACACACACACACCAGGGAGATCTGAGCGAGATCAGTGCCAGCTTCCCGGGATTGCTGTTCTGCAAGATCTACCACCGGGGAAAGCGGGCAAAGCTTACAGGGATCTCCTCGTTAAGTCCTGGAACTGCGTGTGACCCCGCAATTATTTCCGTGAGAATCTCATGTAAACAGGCCACACACACACCCACTGTCCAGGCCACTGGCTTTTCTCTCCACCCCCTCCCCTGCACCCCTGCATCCTCCCCTACCCAGGACAGATGGCGACCCTGCCCGTCCGCTAGTCTGCACCGGCCCCCACCCGGGTGTCCACCTTCACATCCAGCCCCAGCACACTGCCCCTCAGGCCTCTCTTCTCCAGAACGTTCTTCCCTGGACACTGCCCTTCCTCGCTGCTCCAGGCACAGCCAGCCCTGCACCCTGCTCCAGAGTCACCTTCCTTGACTGACTCGCACCCGACAAGAGTCCCCGCCCTTCTCCCCTTTTCTCTCTCCCCTTGGAGCAGTCGCAGAGGAAAGCAAGTTCCCCTTCTCTGGCTCCAGGAGCCCGACAAGCACCTGGCTCCCACGTGTGGACCATACAGAACCACAGTTGCGCGAGTGAGGGGTCCGCAGGCAGGAATCTGGCATGGGAGGAGTTAAGCCTAGCGGGAGGGGGCTGGGGAAGGAGGGGCGAAGTGAGGGGGTTGGGCCAGCTGTCTCCAGGCAGCAGAGCCCAAGGTAGGGAGGGACAGCAGCCTGGACAGTTCCCTGTGGTCAGGCCCATGCTCCCCAACCCCCACTGCCAACAGAAGCAGAAATTAAGGAGTGGGAGGTGGTTTGGGTGGGGGCTGAGCTCACTTTGCAAGGGCTCTGGGGGCCTTAGGGGCACCCCACATCTGGAATGAGGATGGAAGTAGAGGCAGAGGTCACAGGGGCCTTAGATTTGCACTTGTGACCACCCCCCCAGCACAGAGCTGCCTGCACTGAGGACCCCCATCAGCCCAGGGTGGCATTTCCAAACCCCTCAGACTGCGGCGGTGGCCCTTCTAGCTGTGTGACCTCGGCCACGTTATTTAACCTCTCTGTGCCTCGTTCTTCTCATCTGGAATCAGGACCACTTTTGACCTCGTAGGGTGCTATGGAAGTGCTCAACGAAAGCTGGCTCACTGCGTCATTACTACTCCCCCCCTTGGATAATTCACCTTCCCTTTAAATGCTGTCAGCAGCTTGGGACCCGCCCGACGCACACGTTTGCAATGTTGCGCTTTTACTGTTCAGGGCAGCCGCTCTCAGCCGTGACTATTTAACCTCAATTGTAGGAACCAGTTCTGATGCTGCTGTGATTTCTAATGCACCGGGACCCTCAAAACTTTAAGTGCCGGGACACGCTCAGCCACCCCAAACGTGGCTCCTCTGGCAGGCGGGGGGCCTGGCTCACAGTAGATGCTGATACTGTCGGCTGGCCAGTGACAAGGCGGCCACAGCGGGCACCCAGAAGCTGGCCAGCACCGCGAGTGGCCCCTGGCCTGTGGCCTCCCATTTCTTGCAGCGATAACCACTGTCCTCTGAGCCCCTCCTGCGCCACCCCAGCACCCCCACATGTGCGTCCACTCCCGGGACTTTGGCTGCAGCCTCTGAGCCGGATCCAGGCCAGACACGGAGGGAAGAGGCCCCTCCAGCGACAGCTGAAATCCCAGCCAGGGCGCAGCAGAGTCCAGCCTGAAACCGCACCCCTGCCCCCCGCGCCGCCTCGACATTCCGGGGAAGAGTGGGCATCTCCCCTCTCCCACCGAGGTCCTCGGGTTAATTACTAGGGCTCTCCAAGCAGTGGGAGCTTTGGCCTCGGCTCTTGGGCTGGCAGCATGTCCAGGGCTGCCGGTACCCGCCGCACAGGCACCTGGACGCCTTCACTGCTTAATGAGGCTCCGTTTATTTTCCCAGCAGAGCCAAGTTAAAGCGCTTCCAGTCTCCTCGGGCATCAGAGCATCAGGGCTCCTCCAGATGCCCCAGCCCCAGCCGTGGGCATCACCAGGCTCCCCAGTGCTCCCCGGAGCACCTTCGAAGGCTGACGGCAGCGCCTGGCCTCTGGCCAGCCCAAGCTGGCTCAGAGCACCCAGCACCAGCCCTCATCCCTGCCAGCGACTTCCCAGCCTCTCTTCTCTCCTTTCTGCCCTGCAGTGCCAAGGCTGTAAAACCTCTTGAACGCCCCTAACTACCCCTCTCCAAGCGCTGCAAGAGTCTGGTCTACATGCGTATGAGAAGGGGGGCAAGCTCTGTCTTGGGGAACTGGCAGCTCTCTATAAAGGGTGACCGTGGGGGTGGAGCTCTGGTTAGAAAAGGGGGTTGAGGGCTGCATTTGTCAACATCTCACATCCATCTGTCCAATTCAGAAAGAAGGGGTGCCTGACAGTGTTTGAGAGGCCCACCAAGGCCTCCCTGCACCCGGGGAAGACCCCCTTTGAGAAGTGAGCCCACGGCCAGCCCTAGGCCCTGGTCATCCTCACATCCCAGGCGATGACCCCCCACTAGGGGACACAAATGGCCAGACACACACCCATGGGATGCACGTCCCCGGCTCCGTGGTGCTATCTAGTTGCCATCATCAGGGACCCAGCTGACCGGAGCAAGCTGCCCACGCAGCCGGGCTCACAGGTCTCCCTCCAGTGGGCACAGAGCAGCTGCCAGGACGCTGGGGCCACGGCCAGGGCTGGAGCAGGCTGGTGCCCACGGTCAGCACACGCAGCCTCCAGGTCTCCCGGCCAGCCCCGCGCTGCGGCTCCCACCCGCCCCCTCCCTTTCCAGAAAGCAGGTGCTGCAGCTGTGAAGCGCCAGAGCCACCGCAGACGCGGCTCCCCACAGGTCCTGGGGACACAGGGCCCTTGAGAAGATTTCTTTGAATCTCTCATATTTGTTCAAAATCAATTGATTTCACATAAAAATGTGTACCCCTGGCCTCCCTTCTTTCAGGGCACGGTCAAGCCTGACACTATTCCTGGCTGGAGCTGAGGGTACCTGCCTATTCTGTTGGCCACAGTCCCCACTCGACCCCTTTGCCTCACCAGGGTCCTACTAATCCCCGTTGAACTCCATGCCCTGGGGAGTGAAGAGTGTGGGGCAGAGTGTGGAATCAAAGACGCCAAATCCCGGCTAAGTGAAAATGTTCTAACCTCCCTGAGCCTCAGTTTCGTCATCTGTGAAGGGGGGATGGGAACAGCACCGATGTAACAAATGGATATTCACATGAACCCAACGTGGGCAGGTAAAGTGCTAGAGTGTACTGGTCCCAAGAAGAGCCCAGAAAACTGACTGCTGGAGCCAATGTCATCATAACTACTATTACTAAGTCAAAGGTAAGACCGTCCACATGCCTGAGAAACTGCTGGTCTAACGGAACAACTGGTAAAAACACAGGTAACTTCCCAAGATGCTGTGCCAACAGATGAATACACAAGGGGCTGGGAGCCCAAAGAATGGCCTGGGGGGATCCAAGGTGGCTTCCCAGAGGAGGTGCCACTGGACCTGGTTTTGAGCAATGAATGGACACTGCCAGGCAGGGAGCAGGAAGGTGTTCTAGGCAGGGCACCAGCAGCTGCAAAGGCCACGGACAGTGTCCACCAACCTGGGGGACGGCAGGGCTGAGCCCAGATTGCTGCTGGCGCAGGGGTGCCCCCATGGTGGTGATGGGAGAGAGCGCAGGGAGGGTGTCCTAGAAACCAGGGAGAAATTGGGACACTCCCATGTCGGCCTCAACAGACACCCCCCCCCCCAAATAAAAATCCTTTCTTGCTGAAAAGAGCATTCTCCCTCAAAAATCTCAACAAAAGTGCAATGTTACCAAAAATCTTGTTCCCAAACCAGCCAGCCAGGAGCCCTCTGTCCCTCACCAGCAGGCACTGCCGCCAAATATCGGGGGTCAAATCAGTACTGTGGAAGTGCTAAGTAACTCACAAATGCCAGTTTGGGGGGGCGCTGGGGAGGTGGGGGACTGGGAACCGGGCACCACCCGGTCCTCGTCCTCCATTGTTGCATTAGTATTTGCCATCTGCTCATGTTGCATTTTTATCGCAAAGGATGACGGGCAGAAGAAGAGTGGCTGGTTCAGGGCCGGGAGGAGGTGCCCTGGAGCCTTGCCTCCTCGCGTTGCCGTTGCGTTGGTGCCTTGCTCAGCCTCCACCACTGAGATAAAGCCCCAGCAGCCTTGCCTCCACCCCGCAGCCACCCTCCAGGGGGACCGGGTAGAGGGAGGGGGAGGCATCCCTGCAGGCTGAGCCTGCTGGGCAGGGCTGGGGGGCGTGGGGAGGGAGGGGAGGAGAGGCCCAGGCGAGCACTGAGGATTCCTACTGGCCAAGCCCAGGCAGGCAGCTCCGCCCACAGACCTCACCTCCAGTAAAGCCCAGAGGCCCCAGGCGCAGAGGGAGGAGTACACTCCGCACCCCAGCTCCCAGCCCTCCGGAGAAACCCAGCGAGGCCCTGGGGCCATGGAGCCTTCGGAGTGCCCACTGGGGGATATTTATTGAACACCTACTAAGAGTTCAGTCTGGGCTGAAAACCCAAATGGGCACTGGTGGGTAGTGAGAATGGGTGGCTTGAGCCAGCTGGTGGCCCGGCTGGGGTGCTGCGCTGGGCCCCAGACCTCTGTTACTTCAAGAGAACCCAGAAATACAGATTCGTATGTGAAATTTGCCCTTAATTGCTGGTAACGAATTCAAATGCGATCCAGTAATGCCCTTAAGTTCTTGGAAACGGACTTGAAGGCAAGGACATACATGAGACCGTACAGCATCTGGCTCAGTGTCAGCCAGGATTACTTTTTCTCAACAGGGTGACAACAAAACAACATCGTCGAACAAACAGCCCACTCCAGGGCCTTCAATGCCTACACATGCTGGGCTGGCAGAGGCACTAGGGCACAGCTTTGGCTGAGGAGCTCCTGTTTGCAGCCTCACCTATGGAGGCTGGGGTCCCCGCTCTGGAGACCACAGAGGATGGGGAGAGATGATGGGCAAGTCAATGCTGGGTCAAATCCCGGCTCTGCCACTTAGGCTGTGTGACCCTGGGCAAGGGAACAGCCCTCTCTGGGCCACAGGTCTCCGCCTCATGAACTGGAGTAACAGCATTTATCTCTGGGGTTGTCACGGGCAGCCGAGGCAAGGCATAGAAAGTGCTTCATGTACGTGCTCAATGCAACTGCGGTAATGGCGCAACACGAGATGCTCAGGAAAACTGCTGCTCTTAAAAGCCATGGGACCAGTGCAAAGACGTGAAGGAGAAGCCTCTCCACGCCCCCGGTCCCAGATCCTCAGAAAGGTTGGGGTCTCTGGGGTACAGGCCACCCACCTGAAACCCAGAGCTGGAGAGCGTGCAGGTGTGAGCCACAGGTGCGGAGTTTTCCCTCGGTGTTTAATACTCAGGCAACGGAACAGCTGACATGCAGACACATGAGGCGGTTCACACCAAACTGCAAAAGCCCAGCTTTCTCCCCCCAGTTGGAAAATCTGGCCATACCTGGCCCCCATTTCTGCAAGGCTTCTGGTGGATAATTTGTACCCCTTTAGATGAGGCAATGGCTCTACAATTTGCCATAGTCCTCACCACTCCTTACTGTTCACACCTGACAGATGGACTCATTTCTGTTTCCAGCTGCTTTGTGGGCACTGCTGGGGTGAACAGGTGAGCCAGGCAGGCCAAAGGCCAGGCCCAACCCACCCGCAGCCTCCCTCTGTATGGGTATCTGGGTATCAGGACTCGGCCCCACGTGCTTTGTTACTAGCCAAAGAGCCTTCCTTGGAAAGCAACTTATTCTTGCCCTTCAGAAAATTAATCAAATTGACACCTCGTGAACAAGATGTTTTGGCTCAGCAAAAAACAAACAGTGGTTTACAACAAATTAGTGAGGCTGCTCGGCGCCTCCGGGCACATGTGCTGAGGGCGGGCCTGGCACGGTCAGCAGAACACCCACAGCGTCCCCGGGCCTGGGCCGACATGGGGACACCTGACAAGCCCTTCCCCTGCCCTGGCAGCCCCAGCCCCGGCTGACAGCCTCTCCAGACGTGGGCCCCTCCAGCAGAGTCTTGGGGACCCACGCTCCGCCAGGTGGGCCCCCCCTCTGAGCCTCTTTTCTCCCTTCTCCAGCTGAGCAGGGGCCCCTTGGCGAGGCAAGGACGGCTGAGCCCAGGCCACGTGTGGGATGTTTCCAGGCCAAGGACTCTCCTCAGTGACCCCTGACCCCTGGAGGGAACCCAGGCTCAGCTCGCAGGCTCAAGTCTGGCCAAGAGGCTCAACGAACACGGCCCCGGCGGGTGCAGGTGGAGTCCTGGCAAGGCCAGCAAGTCACTCCCACCAAGAGGCCTTCTGGCTCCTCGGGGCCCTGGGGGAGCGCTGAGCGCCTGTGCGGGGCCTGCGACCCTCCACGCGGCCTGGCCGGGGCTCCCGCCGCTGCCCTCGCAGCTGGGCACCCGCACTGAGGTCCCGAGACTCTCGGGCACCCGCCCAGTCCCGCCTCGCACAGCCTTGGCACTCGCACGCCTGCTGCCGGGAGCATCTTTCTCCAACTCCAGACTGATGCTAACTCAGCCTCCAGGTCTTGCTGATGGGCCCTTCCGGGGGGCGTTCCTGACCCCCTGAGAGCAAGCCAGGGCCCCCTTTAGAAGATGCAACCCTCTGAATTTTCTTAGGATCTGGTCACTGGCTCTCCCACTAGAGGAGCCGCCTGAGGGGAGATCGCAGCTCTCCCAAGACACCGTGGAAGAGCGTCAAGAACGTGGCTCCTGGCCCAAGGCCCAGCTGTGTGACCCTGGGTAAGTTACTTAACCTCTCTGTGCCATCATTCTCTCACCTGCACCATGGGGGTAAAAAGAGGACCTCCCTGGTGGGGTGTTGACCGGCTGGGAACAGCACTGGGGACGCCACTGGGGGTGCCTCTGCGCCACCCCAGCCCAAGCCTGCTCAGGGCTGAGCCCTCCTGTCCTCCAAGGGCCACTACTCACGGGCAGAGCGGGCCTGGGAACCTCTGGAAAGTCCTGGAGCCTTCCTCTTTTATTCCCACCGCTTTCACAGGGGCCCTCATCATTTGCACCAAACCCAACCAGCTTTCCAGCAGCCAGGCCTCTCCTGGCCTTGCTGGTGCCCCGCAGGCTCTCTGGCCCCAGTGCCGGGGAGCTGGGCCTGGAGGAGCGCAGCCCCTGGTGGGCGCTTACAGCGCCCCACAGACCAACACACGTAAAACTGCAGCTGTACATGGAGCAGCAGCAAAACACCGACTCCGTCCGTGAGAGTAGATATGTTACGGCATAAAAACGCGCCTAGTTTTTATTGGACGCAGAGAGCCAGCCTGGGGCCGCCTGTGGACACATTCCTCAGGTGCCTCAAGTGAGCGGTAACCAGCTCTGGGGAGAGGGGAGCTGGTTGAAAGGGGGTACGGCAGCACCCCCATGGCCCATCCTCCTCCTCCCCCAGGTCACAGCCAGCGCCAGGTCACAGCAGGGCAGAGGCTGGGGGGACTCCCGGCGGGGCAGGAGACGCTGTGTACCCCCCTTCCTGGGCCTCCCAGGGTCTGCAAAGTGAGAATAAGCCAGACCAATACCCCCGCCGTCCTCCGAACACCTGTCCAGCTGATGCAATACCTGGGAGGGTGGAAATATACCCCTAAAGACCCCTGCCCAGCTCGAGGGGTGAAGGCTGAGGGCACATGAGGGGGTCCTCCCCACCCCTGAATCCAAGGCCATGGGAATGGGGGGTCAGCAATAGGTGGTCTATAGGATGGGCTTCCGGGGGGCTGTGTGGCACACCCCACACTAGCACCCCCCTGGGGCCGATGGAGCCCCAGACTCCGTCCCACCCACTCGCCCAGGCTTTCCCACAGGCCCCTCGGAGGCTGAGGGCAGCAAGATGGAATCCGGGGTTGGGGGGAGCGACTTCTCACGGGGCGGGGGGTGGACTCCCTAAGGGTGACAGCAGCCATCACCGAGGGACAGGCCCCCTCGGCAGGCGCGGAGGAAATGGACTTGAAACTGGACTCCTGGCTTTGGGGGAACCCCAGAAGGAAGAAGCAGGGAACCATCTGGGACACTGGGGGGCCCGCTACCCGAGCACAGTAGCCCCATGGCCAGAACCTGGCACAGAAAGACCTGGCAGAGCAGGGCAGAGCATCGCCCTGGGCCCAGGACCCACAGGTTCCAGCTCCACCACTTCCTGAGGAGGCCGGCAGCTGGCCTTTGGTGCCTCAGTTTCCTCATCTGTAAAACAGAGCTATGACCGGACCTCCTTTCAGGGTGGGCGGTGAGGTGCCTGCAGAGGCAGGGCCCCAGCACAGGCCTGCTCTGCAGGGCTCTCCCCGCCGCACGCAGGTGCAGTCCTGGGCTCCCTCAGCGCCTGCACACGTGACATGCACACGCGCGCCTGCCCCAGACAAAGTGCTCCCGGGGCCAAGAACAACACAGCAGGGTGCCCAGTGACTCGCCAGCCTCCTGGAACAAGTCACCGCAGGCAGGCCTGGGGGCCGGGTCTGGGCGAGATGGAGGCGCAGGCCCCAGCACGCCCAGCCACACCCGCCAGGATTCTGCGGTGCAGCGGGAGCCCCCGCTCCAGAGCCCCTCCGGCCTGAGTTCCGCCCCCAGCACTGCCCGGGGCGTGCAACTCTCCCCTCCAACCTTGGTCTCTGCGTTTCAGCGGGGACCCTAGTGCCAAACACGGGGGGCGACGTTGCCAAGTACAGTAAGGGGTGCAAAGTGCAGAGGCCGGAGGTTCAGCAGGCAATGCTGTTAGGGCACTTGCTGCAGGCCACGCCATGGGCGGGGGGCGAGGCTCCCCACCACTCAGGAAGAGTCACTGTAACTCGAGAAAGAGGAGGACAAAGGAAGCAGCTCGTGACTTCATTGTGGTCGGAAGGCAGAAAGACTGCACTTGTCTGGAGAAGGAGAGTGCCTGAGGGCTTCTTGGGGGAGGTGACATTAACTCAGCTCTGAAGGGTCACTAGTTCCTACGCCATGGGCTCTGCGAGGCCACTGTCCAGCTGTTCCTGGCCTTGGCCAAGTCACTCACCTGGAGGCAGGCAGGTGAGCAACACACACCCCCAGCAGGTGTAAGATAAAATGGAGCAGTGAGGTTCCAGCCAGGGCTGGACAGTGAAAGCTGAGACAGGCATCCCGAGTCAGCGTCTGAATAACATCACGGGCCAAATGGAACGAGTTCGCGCAGGCCAAATTCTGCCTGTGGGTTGCAAGAGGGCACCCCTGAAACTTTCCAAACTTCCGTTTCCTCCTCTGCTAATGCGGATAAACCCAGCCCAGCGTACACAACCGGTCAGTGTGGCAGACGCTCCATAACCGAGCCTTTGCGTGGACAGAGTGAGATGTGGGGCAGGGCGCAGCCAGAGGGGGTGTCCACAGGCAAAGCCTGAGGGACAGTGAGAGACCCCACTGGGGGGGAGGGAGGGGCCGGTCAAGAAGCCCCTTTCCTGTGAGGCCGAGGCCCTGGTCACAGGCCAACCAGCGCGGAGCCAACCTCATCACTGCAGCTGAGTCGGCTTCTGCACCTCAGTTTCCACGTCTATAAAATGGGGGCGATAGGCGTCTCCTCCAAAGACTGCTGTGGAACTAGGTGCCAAATAAAAGGCTGTGTAAAGCCGTCACCCACTACCCCAGGCATCCAAGGCCGCTTCGCAAACAGCCGCGCTGACGTCTGGGGGGTATTCTGTTGCTGGGGCTGGTCGGTATGTTGTAGGGTGTTGAACAGCATCCTGGTTTGTGCCCACCAGGCGCCAGTAAGAACTCCAGTTGTGACCACTATAATGTCTACGCCCCTGGGCCTAGGGCCCCAGCAGGAAGCTGGAGATAAAGACATGACCGAGACATCAGAGGTCTCCACCGCGGAATCTGCCTGGCCTCAATTTTTCCATCAGAAGAGACAGAGGCTGCTTTCCTTATGGGGTTGTGAGATGAGCCCGGGAAAGTAGAGACATCGGGGGAGAGCGGCCTCTGCCAGTCGCCAAGGCCACACACAGCCTGGGGACCCCCCCGCCCCAGTCCCCTGCTCTACGTGAGGCTGACGAGTGCCTTGCAAGGAGGACCCAGCCTGCATTCTGGAGGCTGCCTGCGAACACGCAGAAGCGCCCCAGGACCCCCCTCCCTGGCCTAACAGATGAGAGCAGAGTCGTCTGCAGAGACTTGAAGTCTGTGGGGCGCGACGCACAAATCCACGGCCTGCGGGTGAACCTGCGCCTGAGGGCCCGCTGATGCCCACGAAGCTGATAAAGACTCAGACAAGGGCCCCAGCCTGCATTGCAGGAAGGGATTTAACCCCTGCACTGCCTCCTCTGCCCCTCGGTGGCATCAGCACATCTCAGGTCAAAATAACTTAGGACCGACCCCCCCAAGAAACACCCCCAAGAATAATTACACGTTGGTGTCACTCACTGTTCCTACGTAAACCCTAAAGCCTGTCGGACTGCTCCCAGGTTCAAGCCCTCACTTGACTATCTAACAATCCCTGAACCTTTTCCTCCATTTAGCCCCTGAGTGTGTCCTCAGAGTGTAGGAATGGCCAGGGGGGCAGGCCTGCTTCTGCCCCCCATCCCCCCCATACGGACCACAGTGCTGGGCAAACAACAGGTGCTCAATAAATGCTGGATGAGCGAGTGCGTGCAAGCATGAAGCTCAAGACCAGCAGAGGCGCCCGAGGGAGGGACAGGGACACCCCCGCCCCTGGGCCAGGCCCCAGGCCTGCCAGACGCCACTTTCTGCCTGCAGAGAGAGCTGTGCCCTTTGAACTCTGGTTTCCTGGTCGCTCTCCCTACTTGGGGGGTGTGGGAGGAGGCGGGAAGGCAGGAGATACTCACGTTCCTGAGGGAGGGGCGCGCTGGGGAGCCCAGCCACCGCCGCAGGGCCTTCGAGAAGGGCCCGTGGTCCCGCTCGGCCTGCAGCACGTGAGCTTCCAGGGAGGAGACGTGGCGCCGGACCATGGTGACAAAGGCCTGGGGAGGGAGGGAGGGAGCGCCTGTGCCCAGCTGCCACCACTGAGCCTGGCCCTGGCGGAGCTCCCTGGGCTGGGGCTGCCAGGCCCTCTCACCTGGGGCGCCCCCAAAGCCCTGCGGGTAACTGCCCATGGGGGATTTGGTGGGAGTGGGGGGCTTTCCCGTGTCCTCTCACCATCTCCCTAGTGACCTGAGTTTCCACCTTTGTTTTGCAAAGGAGGAAAACCAAAGCTCAGAGAGGCTGGGTCACCTGCCCACCGCCACACAGCCAGGAGTGGCAGGGAAGGACAGTGCGTAGCCGTCAGGCCGCAGAGCCTTCTTGGTTAAAAACGGATGTTTGGAAATCGCCCGCATGCTCTTTATATCAGGGGCTGTCAGGGGCGTCCACTGGGAAGCAGCGCGGTGAAGAAGGCCCGGGGGCCGGAATGCGGGTCTGGGCCCACAGGGGCCACTCAGCGCCAGGGCTCTGGAGCAGAACCTGCGATTTCAGAGAGAAAGGCAGAAAAGAGAACTCTGGGGCCAGACTGTGGGGAGGGCAGGGGCACGCTCACTAGCTGTGCACCCTGGTTCTTACCTGCAAACGAGAATAACAGAACACCAGCCTGTGCTAACCAAGTCAAGTGTCTAGCAGCTATTAAGAGCACAATAAATGTCACATAATGTCTTTTTTTTTTAACAGTTCTTTTTTTTTTAAGATTTATTTATTTATACATACAAGCTGGGGAGCTGGGGTACAGGCCAGAGGCGTGGGGCGGCGAGAGGGTTCACCAGAGACAGAGTGGGGAGCAGAACAGGCAGATCAGAAATACACTGCTGGGGGGAGCAGCGGGCGAGGCAGGAGAGGTCTGCCGCGCCATGTGGAAATCTCCCCAGCTGGGCGTCGAACTCGCATTGCACGCTGCCGACACAGCAGCTCCACAGCGCAGCGCTCAACCACTGCGCCACCAGGGAGGCCCCACATAATGTCATTTTTAAGAGAGAAAGGACATTCAGATTTTACCAAGAGTCCCCAGTTTTTATGAGCGTTGGCAAGAAACCCATACTTTACGGGCCTCCCTGGTGGCGCAGTGGTTAAGTGCTGCACTGTGGAGCTGTCAGAGGCGGTGACGGGAGTTCGATGCCCGGCTGGAGAGATTCCCACGGTGCGGCAGACCTCTCCTGCCTCACCCGCTGCTCCCCTCAGCAGTATATTTCAGTAGATCTGACTGTGCTGCTCCCCACTCTGTCTCTGGTGAACCCTCCCACTGCCCCACACCTCTGGCCTGTACCCCAGCTTGTATGCATAAATAAATAAATCCTAAAAAAACCCCACACTTTAAAAAATGTGCCCCAGTAAATTTCATTCCTCGTGGGAGCCTGCGGCACGTGTCTCCTCTGGCCCTTGTCTGCACGCAGCCCGTGTCACGTGTTTGTGTGTGCGCAAGCATTCACGTACACACGTGTCATGAGAGCGCCCACGTGCGTGTTTGTAAGCTCATGTGTGTGTGTGCACACACTTGTTCATGCCGTGTGTGTGTGTGTACGCGCTTGTGTGTGAGGTCATGTGTCTGTGTGGGCACGCGTCTGTACACCCTGTGTGTGAGCTACGCTGTGTTCGTGTGTCATGTGGGTTTCTGTGCATGTGTTCATGACTGTGCATGCATGTGCATGTTTGTGTATGTGTGTTTATGAACATGCACGTGTGTTGTGTGCGTACAAGACTGAGGCCACCAACGGTGGCGACTCTGTGCCGTCTCAGACAAGACCCACCGCCTGGGCCTCCCCTCTTCCGGGAGTAAAGTGGGAGATTTTCTTGCCCAGGAAGAGGAAGGACATCTCAGTTCTGGGCTGTACGAGGGAGTCACCCTTCACGGATCGGAAAGGCCCTCTCCCGGCAACAGGCCCACTGCTGTCCGGCCTCCCTGCTCCCGCTCTGTCCCGCACACCAAGCAGCTCCCCTCCCCTCCCCTGCCCTCTCCTCCCCTGCAAGAGTCACGCCTCCCTCTCTGCGGGCCAGTGCACCAGCTCTCTCCACGCCCGCCCGCAGCACCCTCCTCTCTGCTCTTGAGGGGGTGAACACTGCTCATCTCTCGGGCCTGGACTGACGTCCCCTTACAGACGAGCCTGCCCTGACCATCTGATCAAACAGCTCTAGACACCATTTCCCTGGCTTCTCAGCCCTCTCAGCCTCCAAAATTCTTGTCGACTTATTCATGGTGCACCTCCCCCTAGAATGTAAGTTCTAAGGCGCTGAGTCAGTCATTTGCAAGGCCAAGACTGGGGCAGGGTCAGCTAGAAGAGGGCTTGGGATGGAGGCCACGGGGCCGCAGGCAGGCACGCGGGAGCGCGGGCAGCCCAGCGAAAGGCCACGGATGGGCCCAAGATGGCAGCACCGTGTCGTGGCTGCCTGGGTTCCAGCAGGCAGGGCTGAAAGGGGGCAGGAAGTGCATTGGGTGTGTGGGGGTTGGGGTGACAGGCCCGTCCAGACCAGGGCTCGGGGTGCGCTCAGCCAGCACATCTGGCTGTAAAACAGAAGAAAGTCCCAGCGTCCTCTTCCTCCAGCCAATTCCAATTTTATGCTCCCTGCGTTAATACTGATCAGGTGGGGAGTGAGTGTGAGGCGACGCTGAGGAATGCCAGCTCACGAGGTCTGCACGGCCTCCAGCAGGGAGGGGGACGCCACCGCAGGCCTGCACCCCAGCCTGCCGCCTGCTCAGGGCGAGGTAGGGGCACAGAAAGAGAGCTCATCCCAGCACCCTACAGGCTGGGTGTGGGCAGTGGGGGTCACATCTCTACTTTTCTCTAATATGAAAATTACCACTTTTATTATTGGGAGGAGAACCCCTGTTTTAAAAAACATTTGGAAGTGCTGATGCAGTTGGACACCTCGAGCAAACCCCCCTCCCCCGGCCCCGCCAGAGGGGCGCCGGGGCAGTCCCGAGTACGGACTTCTGCACCCTCAGCTTCCTGGCTGTGTGGCCTCAGGCAAGTCACTTCCCCTTTCTGGGCCTCAGTTATTTTCTCTGCAAAATGGGACTAATAACAGGACCCTCCTTCCGGTGGCTAGGGGTGGGGTGAAGTAAATTCCTGCAAGTGAAGCACTCAGAGCCCACAGGCATAGAAGCTGCTCAGGAGATGAGATGTAGGTTTTATGATTAAAATAGAGGAAGGGCCGAGTTCTGGCCTGAAAGGTGACACCTTGGTTCCCAAGCCCCCATATGGTGGGGCACACTGATCTGAGAGCAGGGTGGTCCCTGGCAGCCCCCAATGCTGGAGAGTCCCCAGGGCCATGCCTGGTCAGCTCCCACAACTGAGGACCTCTGGTCAACACTGCTGAGGCTGGAACCCTGCTGGAGAGCTTGCATCCCTAACCACTAGGCTATCCTGTCTCTTCGGGGCTCCATACTCCTCAGGATAAAGACCTAAATCCTGACCTTGGACCACAAGGCCTAGACAGTGAGCGTTCTGCTCTCCAGTCACTCCACCTGCTCAAGTCCCCTGCTCAAGTCTGGCCAGTCCAGAAGCCTCACAGGCCCCACCTTCTTCCTGCCCCAGGGCCAGGACCCACCCCACCTCTGGGCCTCTGCCTGGGCTGTGTCCCGCCTGCCCGCCCACTCAGCACTGCTCCTTCCAGGGGCCTGTGCTCCCTCCCTGGTCGCTCAGTCCTCTAGAGCGCAGGCCTAATGCTAAGTCGCCCTCGGCAAGACAGACAGCGGAATAATGGCTCCCTAAAGAGCTTCACGTCCTAATCTGGACCCTGTGATTCTATTACCTTCCAGGGCAGACAGGGTTGGGGGGATGTAAGCAAGGACCTTGAAAGAGGGAGAAGATCCTGTATCACCCAGTGGGCCCTTGTAGCAGGGCCTTAAAGAGGGGGGCCGGAGAGGGCCTGGGAGGGCAGGAGAGGGCCTGGAAGGAGCTTTGCTGCAGACGCTGAGGCTAGCAAAAGGGGCCATGAGCTAAGAAATGCAGGGATCCTCTACAAGCTGGAAAAGGCAAGGAGATGGACTCTCCCCAGAGCCTCCGGAAGGCACCAACCCTGCTCACACCTGGATTTTAGCCCGAGAGACACATCTTGGACTTCTGACCTCAGGAGCTATAAGATAACACACTTGTGTTGTTTTAAGCCTTGATGCATGTGCTGGTGTGCAGCTGCACAAGAGGAAACTATTCTGGTCACACTTTGTTGCCACTGGCAAGTGACCTTGGCTGTGTGTCTGCCTCATGTATGAGCCCTACAATAGCACATAGTAGGCCCTACAGTGGCACACAGTAGGTCCTCAATAAATGTTAATGGACTGAATGGAGAGAGTGGGTTATGGAGAGAATAGGGTTGCAGAGCTGGGCCACCCCAAGCAAGGCAAGAGCCAAGGTTGTAAACCTTCACATTTCCTTTCCTCTTTCAAATGTATGGAATAAAATTCAAATGAATCAGCTCTTCCAAGGGCAAAGTTTTAATTATATTCCTGCCTCATTCTCGGCTGACAAGAATGTTAATTCTCTGCTAACTTCCATGCTGACTTCCCCTGCAGCTTGGAGCGGCCTATGTCCCTTCTGTCCAGGAGGTACTATTTGATCACAAGTACCTCCCAGCCTCTCGGTACCTCACCGCACAAGAGGCCAAGATCCCAAGCCAAAGCCCTACGTCATCTAAGCGTGAGGGCTCCAAAGGGGTACAAGTTGGGAGTCCTAGCTTCAGAGAAGTAGCCATGTGACCATGGGGAGCAACTTACCCCTCACTGATGATGCTCTGGGAGGTGAGTGAGGGTACCAACTTTACAGTGCATCCAAGTGGAAGAGGGTGAGATAAGTCAGCTATGAGGCAATAGGGCATGGTGGAGATTGTGGTGAACTGCAGAGCATGTGTCTCATCTAAGTGGCAGCTGCCACCTGTTCTGCAAGAACAGCTTAAGGGATTGTAAATGTTCTATTTCTCAGTTTGGGTTGTCTTTACATGGGTTTATATATAAGTAAAACTTTACTGAAAACTGCATTTAAGATGGTTGTGTTTTATGTCTTCATATCTTGAAACATAAAGTCATAAAGTCATTTCTAATTTCCAAAAGCTACTTAAAATTCCGATTTTTATATAAAATACTCCATTTGTAAATGGAGTACTTTTATAAATTCCTACCTGTCCTAAATGCCAGGCGAGTGTGGTCCCCCTTTAACCACCAATACTCCCCCAACATATTCAAGACCAGATAAGCATCATGAAAGAGGACGAAAGACCACAAAAGTCCACTAAGAAAGCCCTTCGCCCACACACACCTCCAGCCGGTCCACCTGGGCGTAGATGCCACGCATTTCCGTCAGCTTGGCCTTAAGGAGTGGGATGTTTTCCTCCAGGATCTGCGAAGTATCGCTCCTGATCTGCAAGAAACCAGACAGCCCATCAGCCCCTCTGCCTCTCCCTTGGCCTCCCGCCTGCCTCTGCGGTCAGCCAGGGTCTGCCCAGGCCTCGCTGGTGGCCAACACGCCGAGTGGCAGCCTGCACACGGACCAGCCAGGCGTGATCCAGAGTCACAGGTGAGGACCAATCCATCCAGGGAGTAGCGACTGAGCCTCCAATTAATTGCTTCCCCCCCAAAACCCACCAAAGTTAGTCCCAGACTGAATATATTCATTTTCTAAACCGCTGAACTAGAGCAAAGAGAATGCATCAAAATCTCCTCTCTAGGCCAAATCCAGATAGGTGGAGTGTTTGTGACACTGGAATTATTAATACTTATGAGTTAATAATGATCATTCACAGCCATTAATAATGCTAATGAAAACCGAAGCACCAGACTGGAGGCCCTTCCTGCCGTGGACACGGTGCCAAGCGTTTCCTGTCACCGTCTCACTTGATTTTCAACTTCTTCTGCTTGGAAGGATCCCAAAGCAATGTGGGCCTTATGAAGCCACCTCCTTTCGTCACTGAAATCACTCTTCGAGCCTCCTTCTTCCTTCAGAGACAAAGGACCAGGCCTAACCCTCAGGTAAGAGTCTCCCCAGGGGAGCGGCCAGACATTCCTCCACTGCCGGTCTAGTTTGTCTGGCTTTGGGTGGGGTCTGTTCTCAGCCAAGCTCCAAGGCCAGCCCGAGTGGGGGTCTGGGCACGGGCAGGGAAACCTCAAGGTGTCCCCAGGAGGTGAAGTCAAGGTCAGAATGGAAGTTGAATTCAGCTCTACCCACCAAGAGCTGTGTGACCTAGGGCACGTCACCACACCTCTCTGAGCCCTCTGTTGTGCGAACCGTGACTGCAGCAAGGACAGATGGTCAGCAGAGTGGCCAGTGTGTGCAGGCCGCTCCTGGCATGGCTCCTGCCTCCTGGGCTTCATGCCCTAGGAGACTGCCTCCTCCCGGGCCAGATCTACAACTCGCTTCTGATGGCGAGGGGTCAGCGGGGTCAGGGGTCAGCGGGGTCAACGGTCGCTTGAGGTGAGGCTTCAAGAGACTGTCCTGCAGGTGCTCTACCTTCTCACTTGCCCTGTAGGTCGCCTGCTGAGGCTCTGGCCCAACCGCCCGCGAGGACCTGAGTCCTGCCCACGTCACTGCCCACGTCGCTGGACGCAATCCTGCCGCCGTTGAGCCCAGAGATCACCATGGCCCTGGCCCAGACCTTGAGGGCAGCCGCGAGTCCCGGTCAGGCTGTACCCTGGCCCCACCCCCCAGAAGGGTAATTAACGTCTCGGGGTTAGTGAACACATTTGGGATCACTTGTTCTGCAGTGATAAACAGTCCAGCCTGACAAGTCAGCACAAGACGTCGATTTAAAAAAGGTTCTGGAACATTATACTGTTTTCCTCTTCTTTCTGCCGAAGTAGATGAGGCTTCGGCTGGTTTCCATGGAATTCGGCTCCCACTGCCCCTTCCCACATGTCCGTCTGGCTCCCCACACAGGTACCTGCCTTTGTTACCAGGAGACAGTAAAGTCTTCTGTATCTTTCCTTTCTCCCCCAGGGCCCATTTCTAGAGAGAGACCCGTCCCTCCCCAAGGCTAAGCCCGGAGGACACCCCGCGATGCAACAAAGAGCAGAGAACTCCTGCAAGGCCAGAACACTGTGGTCAAGTGCAGCCCGTCCTCTCTGTTAATTTCTTTTTTTTTTTAAAGATTTATTTATTTATACATACAAGCTGGGGTACAGGCCAGAGGCGTGGGACGGCGAGAGGGCTCACCAGAGACAGAGTGGGGAGCAGAACAGGCAGATCAGAAACACACTGCTGAGAGGAGCAGCGGGCGAGGCAGGAGAGGTCTGCCGCGCCATGTGGTATTCTCCCCGGCCGGGCGTCGAACTCACATTGCGCGCTGCCGACAGCTCCACAGTGCAGCGCCCAACTGCTGCGCCACCGGGGAGGCCCCTCTTTGTTAATTTCTAAAGGAACAAGTGGGAAGGGGGGCAAGAGGCAGGAGGATGGGTTTTACCAACCTGCAAGAGTGAGGGAACCCCTGTAGAGAGAGTCAAGAGCACATCCCCCCCAGATAGGAAGGAACCAAAGGCACAGAGAGGGTCTGGGGCTGGCAGGAGACGCCTCTCTGAAGACTCTTCTCCACCAGCTCAAAGCGCAGGGACCCTCTGCGGCTGCCCAGGTGGGAGGCTGCAGGGACATGGGGGAACAAACTTCAGGGTTCAGAAGGCTCCCAAACCTTTTTCTAGGTTCCCCCACAGCCTGGGGACCACGAGGGGGAAGTGAGAGTCATGGAATACTGGCCCGAAGAAGAGGGGGTGTGCCAGCACCCCACACTCCAGCAGGGCGCACTGTGCTGGGAACAGACCCTGACAATCAGAGCTATTCTATCTTCAACCTCGTTTTATGGGTGAAGAAACTGAGAAAAACTAAGTGAGTTCACCCAAGGTCACAAGCTACAAAGCAGGCGGTGGAGGGTCCCCAGCGAGGAGTCTGAGGTCACCCCAACACCAGAAGGCCACAGACAGGTTATGCTGGGCCCGTGCAGAGTCGGCCTGAAGCATTCTAAAAAGAACCCCAAAACACAACCAAGTTAGGTGCCGAGATCTAAAATTTCCCTTAGAAACCCAGATTTCTGGCTTCTTCATCAGGCTTCTGAAAGAGCGGAACACCTGGCCCCCAGAAGAGTGTTTCATGTGGTCACGTGCAGCTGGAGCTGGCGGCAGCCGCCTCCTTGGGTTAACCGCAGTCCTCACCACTCCCAACGTCTCCCCAAGCACCTTAGAAGAGAGTCAAAGGAAAGCAACACATTTCTTTCCTCATGCCCAGCTCATTTCATATCATCATGTCACAGTCATCTGGGTTTGTGTTTTTTGTACTGAAAAGAGCAAAGAGACATCAGCGAAGAGGCAAGGCTTTCGGAATCTCCACTGGACTGCTGGCCGGGAGGCCTGGCAGACCCGCCCCCAGTCTGTCCTCCCGCCTTCCCAGATACGGCCTCTGAGGCCCAGCAGTCTGGGAAGCAGGTGCTGGGGTTATCGCAGAGCAGACATGGCCTGGATGACTGAGGCCCCCAGGAAGGAGAGCCAAATGCACTTGACCCAAAGCACACACCAAGGCCAAATGCAAGTGCTGGGCTGAGGCCAACAGGAAATTTTCTCCATTTATGTGAGCGAAGTAAGCGCCTGCTCCCTGCAGAAGGCGGGCCTGAGGCCGCTGGGGTTTCAAGGGCCCAGACGAGCTGTCCAAACCAAGGGCACTGAGCCGGAAGGCCGTGCGAGCTCCACTGCACGGGGAGGGGGTTACGTCACCAGCGGCCTCCACCTCAGGATTTCATACCATGGTGACCTTCGGTCTCCCCTCTGGGTCCTCAGCTGACACTGCGCTAAACAATTACTTTCAGGTGAGGGTAAATGACAGGCCGTGAGGTGCCCAGACCTGGCGTGGACAGCTGCATGCATTTGACACTTGTTTCCACCTTGGTAACCCACCACCTAGACCAACATCTAGAACATTCCATCTCCCTGTGGGCTCCCTCATGTCTCTTTCCAGTTGTGACTGCCCCTCCCAGATGACTGACTTCCCATCACTGTGGACTGCAGTGGCACTGCAGCTAACAACTGGTAACGACTAACTTCCGTCACCACAGACAAGTTCTGTGGAGTCAGCCTGAAGCCTGTCTAAAGAGAACCCCAAAACAAAAAAAAAAAAACAAAAAAAACAAAAAAATAAATAAATAAAAAAAGAGAACCCCAAAACACAACCACGTTAGGTGCCAAGCTCTAAAGTCTCAGCACACTCAGAAGGCCTTCTCCTGCCCAGCTCCTCTCGCCAGCGTGAGCTCCGTCCACGACGCTGGGCAGTGCTGTGTCCTTCCTTCCACCGCTGAGTACTGCAGCGGACGTGCAGAGAACAATGTCCGCGTCCATCTTTGCTGCTGATGGACATGTGGGTCGTGTCCAGTTTGGGGCATCGGGAAAGAAGATTCTGTGGACACTTGGCTCCTGGTAGCTGCTGCCCTCTGCTTCTCCTGGGTGAGAGCTGCCGGGGTGTGGCAAGTCCTAACTTGACTTCATAAAAACTCCAAACTCTTTTCCAAAGTGGGGTACCTTTTTGCATTTCCACCAGCAAAAGAATGAGAGTCTCTGCTGCTCCCCACCTTGGTCCACACTTGCTAGGGGCTTTTTCATTTGGGCCGCTCCAGTGGACACGAAGAGCAATTCAGCTTCGTGCACCCCTCTCGGGAGATGGGTGCCATTTGGAGTAGAGAGAAGGCAGCCCCAGTCTTTAGAGTCCTCCCACGAAGAGGCGGGGTCTAGGTCCCCTCCCCTTGGATCTCCGTGGCTATGTCACCACTTTGACCGATGAAATAGGACAGAATGACAGGGTCGATTTCCATACCCAAGCCACAAGAGACCCGACAGCACTCACTTCTCTGCTCTGGCAAGGTTCAGCTGCCATGCTGGGAGGAAGCCCAGGTACCCACGTTGAGAAGGGGTACGGAGGAAAGTCACACCCACCAGCCTCCAGCTACTCTGCCCTCCGAGCCCAGCCCTGCCACCCCCATCCCTGCCCAGACCAGCCAGTCCCACTGTCCCGCCCTGGCCCACAAGATAAACAGGTGATTGTTTTATGTCACTGAATTTTGGGGGAGTTGATGCAGCAATAGATAATCAGAGCCATGGCTCCCATTTCTCAGAGAAGAAAAGAAAGGCACAGAGAGGTGATCTGGGCCCCCAACCCCATTCCCACTCCAGTGGGGAGAGTCAGGGCTTGAGGTATATAAAGCAACCAGCATTGCACTGAAGGTCAAAGGAGGTCACGGCAGAGCAGAGTGAACGCGAGTCACAGAGCCTGAGCAAGGACAGACAGCAACGCAGCTAATACATCAGACAGGAAGCCCGACTCTCATTTCTAATAGCCTGATTTCATCAGAAGCGAAGCAGCTTCTCTCCAGACTGAGCAGAGGGAGCCTGGTCTCTCAGTGCTCTGACTTGATCAGGGTTTCCAAAGGTCAAGCCAGGGAGGGGCCTGGGAGCAGGGGCTCATGGGGTGACATCATCTGGCCCTCGGGGGCTCCCACTCATTCCCACTTGGATTTCAAAGCAACTCAAAAGAAAAAACAAGGTCCCAAGGCAGGCCAGAGATGCCGCCCTGTGCCGTGGAGCCCGTGACAGCGGGTCAGACCCACCGGGTGGGCGAAGCATCAGTTGTGGGGCCAAGAGGATTCTAGAACCGAGACGGCTTCAGCACTTTGGAGGGGCTGCAAACTCATCAGACTGAGCACGTCCTACTGATGTGACACGCCGCTTTGCGTGTCAACCCCTAGTCTGCTTTTCAGCCCCATTCTCGCGCCCATGCTCCTTCCATTTCTTAACACCTTGTGGTCCGCTCACGTATTAGTGCGTTTTTTGTCACCAGGATCAGGTGGCCGCTCACGTATTAATACGTGTTCATCTAGTCTCCGGTTTTTCACGCCACGGTGGATTTATTTGAAACTATTAGGAGCTATTTCTTTGATCGTACTCAGTCTAGAAGCTTTCCACATTGTTTTGGTGAAAGTGTAAGGTGTTTTATGAGCGATATGACAGTTTTTTGAATATCCAGTAGTTCAGGAGTTGTGTGTGTTTTACTGAATGCTTCTACTATTCATGCGGTGGCACAGACAATGGCCGGCCCCAAGGGCTGGGAAATTTAAAGGGCACCGGCACACAAAGTGTTAAAACATGGAACCCTCTTGGCCTGGCTTCATTTTCTCACTTTTGATGACCCAAACGCACAGAGAAACATTCTCTGCCGTGAAATGCAGGAGCCCACGACGGATCTACCTGGCACATGGCCGTCGACATGGGGTCCCCGCAGGGAGTCGTGGGACAGTGAATAGCGGACAGCAAGCTGCCCACGGGGACGGGCACTGGGGCCTGGTGGTGCAATCCAGCACCCAAGGGGGCCACGTCTTTGCTCTTCTAAAAGAGGCTAGAAATCCAGACTTTTCACGACATTCATTAAACGTCAGCAGCTAATTTCTTTCTTTCTCCCTAGAAACAGCCAACATGGCTGCAGGCAGGATTGGGTCCCTGGGTCATCATGTGTGGCCTCAGGATTAACATCTTGGCATAAATGCCTCTCCCGGTTCCCAGTGCCGAGAGGCGCTTCTCGGTGCTGCCTGAGTGTGGGCTGCTGGTGACACAAAAGCAGACGTGACACCGTGCGAAGCCCTGGCGGCTTTCAAGGCAACAGTGCCCCCATGCCTGACCTGTCCGAGCCAACTCCTGCCCAGCCCTCCTCCCAGACAGACGGCGGGACTGGAGAACAAAGGTGTCCCTGGACCAGCAGCCCACACCATCTGCCAAGGCGCCCCTCACCACGGGGCTCACGCCGATACCCGCAGGCAGTCCCTCTGCCTGGGTGCCCGCCCTCTCCAGTGGCTGAGTTCTCCCTGTTCAAGCCCCAAATTAATCACCACCTGTTCTGTGAAAGCATCTCAATTTCCCAGGCAGAATTTACACCTCTACCCTGTTTGTTTGTTTGTTTGTTTTTAGCAAACAAGTCTTAGGATTAGGGGGCTGGGTCCCTCAAGGCCCACTTCCCTTTCCAAGCCCCTGCAGCCAAGAGCACACCCCCGGGGTAGTAGTGAGTGTGAGTCAACTGCTGCGTATTCGTATTCACTCTGCTCTGCCACACTGGCTCATGCTCCCCCAGCAGAAAGGGGGTCCTGGGGGGCAGAGATGGAGCTGACCCTCTTTCCACCCCCTAGCTCATCCCAGGACGCTTTCAGAGATGGCGTCCAGTATCTGGTGATGAAAAAGACCAAGCCAGCTGCTCCAAGTCTGTCTCACGACCCAGCTCCCAGCTGGACCCACATCTGATCTAGAAACTTGCTCTCCAGAAAAATACACAGAGGTGACCTCAGGTGCTCCAGCGGCGGGCACAGGCCAGCAGATCAGTGTCTGCTGATGACACGGTGCCCGCTGAGGTGGTTGCCTCGAGAGGAAATGAGATGAGGCTTTGGCACAAAGTAGGTGTTCAATGAACATCTGGGCTGCTGTTGCTGTTCCTTCATGCCCTGGGGCAGACTCCCTCAGGCCAGGAAGTCCCAACGCTGAGCTCCACCCTTTGGGCCTACAA
Organism: Scalopus aquaticus; assembly: GCA_004024925.1. Taxonomy (NCBI): domain Eukaryota; kingdom Metazoa; phylum Chordata; class Mammalia; order Eulipotyphla; family Talpidae; genus Scalopus; species Scalopus aquaticus. The sequence goes on along the minus strand of PVIJ01004070.1, from coordinate 21,902 downwards.
ACCTGAGAGCTGAGTTGCTGGTTTGCATTTAATAAGCTTGGGAATTCTAGAAAATTCCATCATTGCCCCTAAGGGCCCCATCCCTGGCTGGCAACAACCCTGGAGACTCGAAGATCTAGAGCAGACTTCCAGGGAACTTCAAGCAGAGACCTTATCTTCCAGGCCTAAGGCCCTGTCTTCCATCTTCCCACCCAGCCAAGGGGATTTGATCCAAAACAGAGCAGGAGGCAACAGTGGAGAGAGCCAAAGAAGTGGGGGCGGAAACCATGCCCCAACTGCCCGGACCCACGGCCTGGCAACAGCTTCCTCCTGGGCCTCACCGGCCTGAAGCCATTTCCTGACTGTCTCCATGTTTGCCTGGTGAACTGCGCAGAAAGAGGAAAGTTAAATATAGTCTTAGCATCCCTGTTGAAAGGCTCCCTGCATCGGTGCCCGAGAGTGCCACCTGGTGGCCCAGTCCCGGCTCCTCGGTGGAATGAGAACCATCTCCCGGGAAGGGCGTTATCAAGATGGCTGCCTCGAAGAGCCTGGGGCTGGGGGGATGGGAGAAAGTGGGGGGGGGGGAGAGAGAAAAAAAGAGAGAGAGAGAGACAGAGAGAGAGAGAGAGAGAGAGAGAGAGAGATTCCGCTCACTGCTGGCCTCTGCCCCATTCCTTCTGGTTGCTAAATCACCACCAAAATGTCTTCCCCAGAAAACTCGCAGAAGGGCCTGGAGTCTGGCCTGGGCCTAAACCCACACTTCCCAGGCATCCACTCACCATGTCAGTCAGACTGCAAAACTCTTCCAGCCTGAGGAGCATCCCCTCGATGTTCTCCTCCACCTCCTTCGCCTGAAAAGAGACAATATCCTAGAGATTAGCAAGTGGTTTCCAGGGAGACCAACACCCTTCATTTTTTTTTTAACCAAATGGAATCTTAGGAGTATGGCCCAGTTCCCTCTAGACCTCCTTTGCCTTCGCAAACCTCTCAGAGCCTTGTTGAAGCCAGCGGTAAGTGGGCAGCAGTCTTGATGCCCATGGACCATCCACTCCACGCAGCTTTCAGACGAGACCAGAGAAGCAAACACAAAGAGAAACAAATAGTTTCCCTTCTGCTCCTCCTTGCTCAGGCGAAGACGCTGAGGCTCACACAGGCGAGGAAGCCTGCTGAAGGCCCCACAGCCAGGGGGCAGCCCCGCCAAGGACAGCCGAGCTGGACCGGGCCAGGGGCCCGGAGAGGCAGGAGGGGATGTAATAGGGTGGTCCCTAGGAAAAAGGGTGTGTTCCAGATTCCCTGCCCCACCCAAGGGAGCTGAGCAGGAGAGATAAGAAGATAGAAAATAGAGAAGACACACAGAAGCAGACCTGAGAAGGTAGGAAGAAGGATGGAGGCCAGAAGAGACATAAGGAGCAGCCTCAGGGCCAGGCTTGCAAAGACTGTAAGTGACTCCTGAGAAACCGCAGGAAGGGAAAGCAAAGGCTCAGGGAACAGGGGCCTGTCCTCACAGGAGCAGGTAGGTGCCCTGCTTCCAGCGAGGAAGTCCTGGAAGAGTGGGTGCCAGATGCTGGTAGTTAGGGGAGCTCCTTACACTAAAAAGTATTCTTCAGAGGGTCTCCCTGGTGGCGCAACGGGTTAAGCGCAGCACTGTGGGGCTGTCCACAGCCACTGCAGCGCGAGTTCGATGCCCGGCCAGGGAGCTTCCCACATGGCGCAGCAGACCTCTCCTGCCTCCCTGCTGCTCCTCTCAGCAGTGGATCTCAGTGGATCCGCCTGTTCTGCTCCCCACTCTGTCTCTGGTGAATCCTCTCACCCCACACACCTCTGGCCTACACCCCAGCTTGTATGCATAAATAAATAAATCTTTAAAAAAAAAGAACTCTTTGTGGATCTGAAGTTCTGATAGAAGCGGGTGTCCTTGTGGTTTGTCTGGAAACCCTAAGACGGTGCTTATTTAGCTATGAGGAGCGGGGGCTGGCAAAGCAGAAGAGAATGTTTCATGATGTCTGAAACTCAAAAGTTCTCAGAACCGGGAAGTGATGACAGTGACCTGGTCGCCAGGCCCGGTGGTCTGGGAAGTGCCTGCCGTTCCTCAGGCCACCAGCCGCTATCAGGAAACATGACTCGGGCAGCAATCTCCTTCCATTTTTTCCAGAAATGTTCATTTGATGGGAAATGTCCCAATTTTTTAAACAGTGGCACAAATTCAAAAATAAAAGAGTTTAGCACACGTCAGGCCAAGCAAAATACGGCAGCGGGGTGTGTGTGCCAGTTGACAAGCCCGGCTCGCTCTGCGTGTAAAAGAAATTTGAACCTTTCCCACTCAAGTATGGACTATTTTTGTGACTTGTAGCTTCTTTTAAAAATTAGTAGGCATCTAAGAGGTTCACCTTGACTGTGAACCCTTGCTCTGGCGCTTACCCAGCCAAAGGGTTTGCAACACCAGCCGACTTTCTGGGCAGGTCAGAGGGCCCCCCACACCTGGGGCCCCCTCCCCATCACCTGTCTCCGCAGAGATGTGTGTGCGGTGCCTCCCGCGACTCCTCACCACCGACAGCAAATAAGCGACTGTAAAACACAGCTTTCCGGCGGGAGTATAAATAGTTCCAAGTTGCAATTTTAAACGCGGGGCCTTCATCTCACAGCTGGGATTATTTCTGGGCCTCTCCAGGGGAGGCGTGATGGGAGAAGGGGGCCAGAGAGGAGGGGGGACTGGGTGACACTCAGGAAGGACCCCCAGAGTCAAATCCTGGTGGAAAAGTGCCCTTAATACACCAGGGGAGAAAGAAGCAGAGGGGAGATGGGAGAAGGGAAGGTGAACGGCTGCGGATGAGCCAGAGGAAAGCTGGAGAGGCAGGAGGGGATGTAATAGGGTGGTCCCTAGGAAAAAGGGTGTGTTCCAGATTCCCTGCCCCACCCAAGGGAGGGTGGAGCTGGGCGGGAGAGATAAGAAGATAGAAAATAGAGAAGACACACAGAAGCAGACCCGAGAAGGAAGGAAGAAGGATGGAGCCAGAAGAGGCACAAGGAGCAGAGAGACTTGTAAAGAAGCTGCACTGGCCTGGACTGATTGAAATAGACGTGGGTGAGAGACCCGTGGGGAGGTGACAATGGCAACATTGATATTGGTCTTGATTTTGCGCTTTAACTCCCAGAATTGTCTGGCTGTTTCTGATCCTTTTGTATGGGTCCCTGCCAAGAGGCATTGTAGAATTGTGGCAGGCTTTCGGGCCTTGCTTTGGGCCAATCCCATTTGGGTGGACTTTTACCCACAAGGGGTTGGGTAACTCTGGGTGCTTGATTTAGAAACTATATTCTTTGTCTTCTCTCTTTTTTACTTGTATTAAAGTTTCTTTCCATTAAAGGTCTTGTACGTTTTGTGCTGATGCAGTGGATGGCAGAACCTATTTAGATCATGCAGGTTTGGGGTTCCGGGGGTGCCCCTCTCCCTACCCTGTAACAGTGACACAGGTGGGTGATGAGACTTTGTGCCCCAGCGCAGGTGCAGACAAGCACAACTCGGCCCCCCAGCACCCTCAGGAAGGCTAACCCTGCCCAGGAGCTCGAACACGTACCCCCAGTGGGGGCTGCCTCTTTTCCCAGCTGTGCTTGCAACTCTCTTTTCTCGGAGAAGCACATCGTGACCTATCCTGCCTGCTCAGAAAGCGCACTGCCAGTCCAGGGTTCCAGTCCCACCTTGTCCTTTGTAAGTCCTGTGACCTTGACCCAATAGCTCCAGGGCTGCTTTCAGTGGGTTCACCGAGAAGGCTTCTGCCACACCCATCTTTCAGGACTGTTAAGTTTACCCTGACAATGATAAGGGTCAGATTCACTTCCCAGAGTGCTGGCACATAGTAGGTGCATAAGGGGATGCTTTAGCTATTTCTCACTAGATAATAAACACAACAGCTAATCAGTCTACTTGGAGTATCTCATTTGATTCTCACAAGAATTCTTTATGGGAGGCACCAAAATTTCCCACTTTGTATGAAATGAGAAACAGAGGACCAGAGAGCTTAAGTCACTTGCTTAAAGTCACACAGCGAATAGACTGAAGCCAGAGTTTGACCCTGAAACTTCTGATTCCACAGCTGACGTTTGTCACCACCGAGATGCTTCTGGGAGAGGGGATGTGTGTGTCCCCTTGATTACTGCCTGTTGGTGATGGTCTCTGCCCCACTCCCACCTCCTGCATGATACCCTGAAGCAGAAGAGAGCAGAGAAGGTATTTGCCGATGGTCTGGTCAGCTACGGGAGGAATGTGCCCACAGCATTTCCAAACAACGGGCAGGAGCTGAAGATCAGCTACCCCATCTTGCCCACAAATCATTCACAGGCCGATTTTCTCTCAGGATCCCCTAAGTAGCCTCGAAAAGCAGATTCCTGCAGGCAGAAGCCCACGAGCCTCTCTAGCCAGCGGGAAGAGGACAGTGCCTCCGTCCTTCCCTCTCCCCAGGCTTACGCCAGTCCCCTCCCCGGAAGGAAGCAAAGGGCTCTCCTGAAGTGACATTTAGAGCAAGGCTAGGGTTTTAAACACACCTGAATCGCGGCACTCCCCTTCTTCTCTCACATCTCCCTTTTCCCGGAGTGCCAATCCAAGCTGGGGGTGCCAAGATCCAAAGAGTAACTGGCCCTGCTTACCAGGGCTTGTAAAAGAAAACACAGGAAGACAGACCCTAGGTCCTCTCGGGCTCAACCAATGAGCTCCCTGGTCGAGTTGCTCAGACCAAATATCTGGGACCACCCTCGACTCATCTTCTCACCCCCTTTTCCTGCCCCATCCAATGCATAAGCAGATCCTCTCTGTTCTACCGGCAAAATGTATCCCCAATCGGACCTCATCCCTCCACCTCCCCCTCCTCCACCTTGGTGCAAGCCACCCCCATTTGCTGGGACTGTTGCAGTAGCCTGCTCTCTGGTCTCACTTCATTTGCTCCCCTTCACCCTACTCCTCTGAGAGGTCCTTTTAAAACTAAAGCCCCGGGGCCTCCCTGGTGGCGCAAGGGGTTAAGTCTCAGCTCTATGAAGCTATCACAGCCACTGCAGCACAAGTTCAATCCCCGGCCAGGGAGCTGACCCACATGGCGCAGCAGACCTCTCCTGTCTCCCTGCTGCGCCCCTCAGCAGCGTATCTCAGGGGATCTGCCTGTTCTGTTCCCCTGTCTCTGGTGAATCCTCTCACCACCCTACACCTCTGGCCTACACCGCAGCTCTTGTATGCATAAGTAAATACATCCTTAAAAAACCAATGCCCCTTTCTGCTCAAAACCTTCTGGGAATAGCCCCGCAGCTGCCAGGACAGAGCACAGCGCGGGCAAGGGTGTCACTAGCCCCTGCACAGGGCGGCGGAATGTGACCTGGGGCAGCAGCTCTGGAAACCAGCCGGGCAGGCCCTCCAGAGGTTGCAAACAGAGCCGCCCGCAGCCCAGCAGGATGTCCACAAGAATGGAAAACATATGTTCTTACAAAAACACGTGCGTTATTCATCATCGCCAAAAATGGAGGTAACTCTGCGTCCATCAACTGATGAATGGACAAAATGCGGTTTATGCGCCGGAGGACTGGTGCTCAGAACGAGATGGATGAAGGCCTGGGGCTGCTACACTGCAGCGGGGCCTTGAAGATGCTCGCAGAGCACAGCCGGACCCGAGGGCATGCTGCCTGACCGCTTGGGTGTGTCCAGGAGGGGCGCAGAAAGCACATTAGTCATTACCTCCCCCGAGGAGCGGAGGGACAGAGCGACAGGGAATACCTGGTGCAGATTACGGGGTGCCTTTTTTGGGTGATGGAAATGCCCTGGAATTACATCAGGGTAATGCTGCATGACATAATGTACTAAAAACCACTGAACTGTGCACCTCAAAATGGTCAGTTTTATTTATGTGAATAATATGTTATATGTTAATTAGGTCTGAATTTCCTTTCATTCCTCTTCTGTCTGTCCACCTGTCTCAGTAAACACCAACGAGAGGGGTTTGCAACCCTACACCTTCAGGTCTTACCACACACGTCCTATCTGACTTCATCACCTACGGCTCAGTCCCCACACCCACCCACACCCACACCCAACACGTTCTCACCCCAGGGCCTTTGCACCGGCTGTTCCCTTCACTGGCAAACTCACCCATACCCCCATCCAGCCATGGCTCAAACATCTCTCTTGGGTGAGGCTTTCCTCCACTAGTGGCCCTCACACTCCCCTTCCTCGCATCCTGCCCTGATTTCTTCTTAGCTTTTAGCACCCTTGACATACTAGATGTCTTATCCGTTTCCTCTCATCTGCCCCCACCAGAATCAAAGCCCCCGAGTGGCAAGGGTTTTAGTCTCTTTCATTCACCTTTGCAGTCCCAGAACCTACAGCAATGCTTGGAGCACAAAGTAGGTGTTTTATGTTTTTAAAGATAGTTCCTGCATTCGGCTCCTGCACACTTTCCCACCCTCATATCTTTTTGCAATATGACTTTGCCACCCTGCCCACGACGAGGTGGGTCTATTCTTCCCCACCCCTGAATCTAGGTGGGACGGTGACTTGGTTTGACCGGCAGAATGTGGTAGAAGCCATCCGGTAACTTCAGGGTCTTGAACTCAAGAGACCTTGCAGCTTCTGACTCTCCCTCTGGGGAGACATCGAGTCTCCTGCGTGAAGGCATCGAGGCGGTTCTGCTGGGGGGCAGGTGGCAAGAGAGGCTCTGGAGAACAGCAGCCATGTGGGGGAGCACTGAGACTCCCCAGCCAACAGTGCCAACCACCAGGCACACGAGGAAGCTGTGGGACCGTCCGGCACGTGCAGCCCATGGGTAAGCCCAGCAGGACCACAGGGACAGAGACCCTCTCGGCCGAGGGGCCCCACTCTGCAAAACTACAGATCAACCAAAGGCACGTTTTAAGCCACTAAAGCTTGGGGTAGTTTGCTGCCCAGCAATTGGTAACCAAGACTGTACTCAGTGAATATTCATGCAGGGGAGAAAGGAAAGACTGAAGGAGGGGAGGGAGGGAAATAAGCAAGGGAAGAAGTGGGGAGGAAGGTACCCCTCTGTAAGGGCACAGCCAGAGAACAGCAACCGGGACCGTGCTTGGGTCCAGCCCTTGAATTTTAACTATAGTCTTTGATCTTAACTACATTTCTGACCAGCTCTGTGCCTCAGATTCCCCATTTAAAATTGAGGTGAAATAATCCTCCAGTTCTCTGTTACTAGATGGAAGCTGAGGGCAGCAGACACTCAGCCTCCAGGCTGGGAGGCAACAGGGAGGGGTGGGGACTGCGGCAAACAGGAGACTACACAGGATACCTCTTGCCTTATTGGAAGCGAGTGGCTGCTGCTTGGCTCCAACAGATGGTGGCCGGCAGGCGGTGCCTCTCCAGTCTTGTTCAAGACAAAAGATGATTCAGATATTATGCAAACTCTCCTAATTTGAAACTGTTCAAAACTCACCCCCCAAATTGAAAAACACTATGATGATGGCCGAACAAACCTGTCTGCAGGTTGAATGGGGCTTTCAGACCTCTGGCCTCACAGTGTCTTCAGAATATTAACATATATGAAATGTCCGGAAGAGCAAATCTACAGACACAGAAAGTAGAGGGACAGGGAGCTTGAGAGATTGAGAGCTAAGGGGGACAGTTTTCTCTTGGGGGTGATGAAAATGTTCTCTAATTAATGGTGGCTCATGGTCACCTAACCCCAAGACTATACCAAAGCCATTAAACTGTACACTTTAAATAAGTGAGTTGTATGGGTGTGAATTACATCAACACAATGCTGTTCACACACACACACACACACACACACACACACACACACACACACACACACACACACTTTTCTCAGAACCCAGTGGCTCTTTTAGCACTAACCAGGATCAGGCCAGTGAAGACCTATACCTTTTGTGACCTTTGCAGAGAAGCCAGACATTTGGATTTTTATGTGAAAACTCCCATTTTTTGTAAAAGCGAGCAACTATTTAGCACCCCACCCCCTCCCCGGGCGAGGCAGAGGCGTCCCGCACAGCCGCTGTGCTCCTGGGTATGCTCAGCATATCCTGGATACCAAGTGCCGCCGCCGGCCCCTGCTCCCAGCGTGCTCAGTCAGGCTGGACCTGCCCCCACACCGGGGGGCACCTAAGTCAGGAGGCCCAGAGGGTGAAGCTAAGCGAAATAAGTCAGAAAGTGAAAGACAGTCACCGGGGGATGTGTGGAATATAAATAACCAGAGGAAACAAACTAGCAAAACACAACAAAAATAAATCTTCAACTCAGTGGGAAATATACTGGTGGGGGCAGGGGAGCTGGCACTGGAGCTTTGGGGGGTGTGGAACATGTGCACACGCGAGGGTGAAGCCCTCAAAATTATGCAACCACGTAAATGATTGGCAAATCGGTAACACTGGAAAGAAAAGGCGAAGAAGGCGCTGAAGGTGCCCCCGCAGAGGGCAGGAAAAGCCCACGTCCCTTCCATGGTGCTGTGCTTTCTCCTTCAACGGGCAGGGCGGGAAAAGCAGGTTCATCTCTGCACAGGATGAAAGATGTGGAAGGATCTAGAAAGATCCTGGGAGATAGGCAGCCAGGACTCGCCACAGCCGGGGAGTGAAGGGGTTCTCCAAACAGCTGGGGGTGGGGCTGCATGCCAAGATGGACCTGGCACCTCGGATGGCACTCTCTCCCCAAAGACGGGGCCCAGGAACCCTCTTCCTCGGGCCCCTAGAGCAGGACAAACAAGAGTTCCCATGCCGTCCTCAGAGGGACCCTTGACCTTGAGGTGTGAGAGTCCAGAAAGGGCTGAATGCTGGACACTCACAACTGACCCCCTTCCTGAGGAGGGTAACTTGGCGGCAGCAGCCAGAATTTAAGACTCACTTGGCCGTGCAGCACCAGCAGGTGATCTCCCTACAGACGCAGACAGATGCACAGGGATGGACAGACTGAGCACGCGTGACAGCAGAGCGTGACAGCAGGAGACTGCCCAGCACCCAGCTGACAACCAGAGAGGGGCGCCGCAGCCCAGTGACCACTCAGCAAGAGTCTATTCAGCATCTGCAAATAATTAGGACGCTCCCGTGCATCAGATGGGAAGACCCCCGAGATGCACTGAGTGGAAAAAAGCACAAAGCAGAAGAGGAAGGGGTGGGGGTGGGGAAGTCCCTATGTGCTGGCCTGGGAGGGGACGGAGCCGGGAGAGGGGTCCCTGCAGAGCAGCAGGGGGCGAGGCAACCGGTGGGCTCTCCCCCCTCTGGTCCCCAGGCCTGCGAATCTGGAGCATTTGCGTCTCCAGTTTACTCTGAAGAACCCACAGGCCAATTTTCCGCTGGACTCACACCCCCGACCCGAATCCAGGTCCCAGGACAGCTGAAGAGGATTGCGCAGACGTCATCGGGCAGCTGCCTGGCAAATCCAAGGCCGGAGCCCGGGGCTGCTCTCAGGAACGAAGCCGCAGAGTTAGCATCAGACCTGGGGCCTGGGGCACCAGTGCTGGGAGCCAGGTTTTCAGCACAGGGGAAGGGCTGGCACTGCCCACTAGCGAACGCTGATGTAGTAGCGTCACCCGCCCGCCACCCACCCGCCACCCGCCTGCTCCAGCCGAGCGCCCCAGGACAGGTCCCCAGCGCCTGGCACAACACCGCACGTGGCAGCTGCTCGTTTCACCCCGAAGGATGAGAGAATGACCAGACTGGGGTTCCCAGGCAGCTTATGACAGACCAGGGCCTGGCCGGGGGTGCCCTATGGATCTCATCAAGCCCACAACACCGAGACATAGCAGGGGCACTGGGCGAGCTGAGAGCTGGACCGGCGAGGCTGCAGAGCCCATACCCTCCCGCTCCGGGCCCCCCTGACTGGGGCGTGCTGGCGCCCACACTCTGGAATGATGTTTCTTCAAGCCCCACTCGGCACCTCGAGCGCCTGTCTTCCCCTCCCCTGGCTGTGCGCAGACTGGCGGACCCCAGCCCCCTGTGTCCCCTTCACAGCCCCCTACACGTCCCCCGTGGTACTGACCCTGTTGGGCTAGTCGGTTGGACCCTCATTGTAGCTCATTCCCCGGCACGGGCCACACCCAGCCGGCCGCTGCAAAGACCTGCAGGATAAATTCACACAGAGCTGCACCTCGAGACCGGGCGGCTGTGGCCTGGAGTCCACCCACAGATTTCTGAACAGCCCGGATCCCTCCCAAAGAAGAAAAGCAAACACCCCGAACTTGAATGCCAAAAGGGGACCAACAGGTCAGAAGGGCAGAGCACACCTGGGGGCTGAGGGGGAGGGGCTCCCCTAGGCGCAGGCAGGTTGGACACAATAGAATATTCTTTGCTTCCACAAAGAAACAGCCTCTCCCACATTTTTCTTGAAACTCAAGCACCTTTGGATAATTTGTTTTCTTCCCTTAGTCCAGACACATGATTTGCAGAAATACTTCCCTTTCTTCTTATCAATTTTTCAGAAAAATCAGAAGTTCAAGCACAAGGTTAAGTGGCAAGTGGCACCTCTTCCACGTGGGGGAGACCACAGGGAGGAGTGGGGACTGTGGCAAACAGAGGCCCACAGCTGGGACACATGACTGAAGATTGCCAGACTCTCCTTTGTTTTTTAAATTAATTAAAATTAGTTTTTTCGATAAACAAAAATTTAGGTTTTTCTGTGAAAATTCTCTGCTTTTAAACCCCTGCGTGGACTGAGTGGGTCAGCTCAGAGAGCTGGATTCAGTCTCTGGGCCCATCTGCAGCCCCTGAGCTAATCCAGGTGTGGTTCAAAGGCTCAGGTGCTTTCCCAGCCATCACCCTCCGCTCACACAGCAGAGGTCCGGGACATGAGAAAGTGCTGGCTTCATGCCTTCCGTGCAGGCCCCGCCTGTCCTGTGTCCCAGTGTGAGAACACCCAGGGTTCTGGAAGGCAGGTCAGGAACTCTCCATGGGCAGGCAGGCACCAGCACTTAGCATCTGAGATGGTTCTGAACACCCCTTATAAATCAGAGGGCACCCTGACATCTTAAAGCAGTTTTCGGAGGCTCCCCTGTGACACTTCTCTCTCCTACCCCCCAAACAGGAAGCTCAAACCAGAAAAAGAAAGTAAAACACATAAAAGCCAGCGAACAGAAAACCGCAAGGGCACTAGAAATAGTAAATCACACCTGCCACCCAATCTCAGTGTGCCCCCTCAGGAGCGCCTCACTCTTGGGAGACTGTGCAAAGTCCTAGACCTGCCCCCCTTACCTCTCCTATCGCTCCCTCTTCTACCTACTTACTGCCCTTTCATCCCCAAACACTGTTTCCTCCCATGCCAGGGCCTTTGCAATTTCATTTTCTCTGTCTGGGAGCTCTTTCTCCTCCCTATCAGTCTGGTCAACTCCTACTCGTGCTTCAAGGCTCAGGCTAAAACGACACCATCGCTGGAAAGCCCTCCATGACCACGCCTAGTCTCCCAGACACAGATTCCCTCTATCACGTCACCTCACGTCATGTTCTCCATGCATTCACCAGTCCAGAGGTTTGGAGTGTCACATGTTATGATCTGACAGTGCCCTGAGAGGGGGCTTGTGTGTTTCACTTCCGGTGGTGTCCCCAGTGGGACTGGCACATGGTAGGGGCTCCAGGGGTGGCATGATGCAGACCCACGTCACTAGGAGCCCCAGGACACCCCGAGGACTGGAATGGGCTGGTGTGAGATGCCTACTGCTCCCTTAAAAAGCCAAAAGCCATGGGAGAAGGGCTGGGGGGAGGGACCCGTTGCCCGGGCCTCTCCCAATGCAGACTGCCCTGTCTAGCTCCCATGCCCGCCGCAAACAGCTTCAGTGTGGGGACCTGCTAATGAATTAGGCTTTAAGCAGCGGCTGTGAGAGCCTGCCGTGGCAGCTTCTGCTTCTTTGGGTAAATAAACTTCAGCAACCGCTCTAAGTGGGTTTATTGCCGCGTGGAGCTAGAGGGACTTGGGCTTTTCATTATGCTCTTTACAAATGAGCGTGAGCCAAGCCTGAGTCTGAGTTAAAGAGAGCCCTGAGTGAGAAAATGAAGTTAACACACACAGTTTCTCTTGAAGGATGTCCTAATAGAGACAAAATGAAGCTGAGGTCTAGCCCTGAGCGCAATGGCATCTCGCCGCTGAGAGCAAGGGCGGGAGAATGAGACGGGTGCACAGTGGGCAAACTGAAGGTGCACCGGGGGCACGGCTCACACATTACAGCACGCCCCAGGATGTCCGGATGTCCGGGTCCTCAGCCATAAAACAGACAGAACCACAGCTGCCCCCAGACCAGGACGCAATGGCAGGGCCCGTGTGCTCCGCCGGCTGCCGGCACGTAGTAGGCGCTCAGGCAAATGCAGTGGTTATCTTTTAATGGTGGGCTACAAAGAAGCCTAAGGATGACGAGGCAGGTGCTCTCCAGGACAGAAACCACTTGCCTCAAAGGACTCAGGAAACTTCACGCGTGGCCGGGCCAAAGGGAGAGGACTTCAATGGTCAAAGCTGGACTTTGACAGCTAAGTACACAGAAAAGGATGTAAACGCTCGCTAAATTTTGAATATTGATTACATGTTAATGTGATACTTTGCCTATGCTAGTATTTTAAGTGGATGCCAGCTAACCTCATCTTTCCCTTTTCGTGTTTCCTAGGACATGTCAATGTGGACAGGTCACATCTGTGGCTCAAAAGATACCTCTGCGGGCCAGTTCTCAGAGGGACACAGTGACATGGGAATGTCCAGTCACTCACAGACCACACCACGCAGCCCTGGGAAGTGTACAAGAGGTGATTTTGGGGATAGCCACAAAGTTCTGCGACCATGGTCACCAATTCCAGAACATGGTCACCATCAGCCCTGGGCCTTGCCATGGTGCGCTCCGCATTTGTCCAGGCTGTTCCGAGTACGGAGTAAAGAAGAGCAAGTTGCAGGAGAGACTCCGGACCCGGAGGGCTTGGTGAAAGCTCACAGGACAGGCATTAATAAATACGCGGGTGCACACATGAATGCATTTTGAAGAATTCTGGAAGGACGGCCACACTAAACTGTTAATGACGTTGTCCACGCGTGAGGGGGTGGGAAGCCTTCATTTTAGATGCTTCTGTTCCGCTACTGCAATCTAACAAGACAAGGGGTTGAATTTCTAGCCCTCAGTCTTTCCTGCTGAACTTGGGTAAATAACTTTTTCACACGTTGCCAACAGACTGGCTGCACTTGGAAGATAAAAGGGCTAGCTTTAGATCTACTTTTTATTCTGTGCTTCTAAAATAGAAAGTGCAGACAGAGGAGGCCTTTTCCCTCCTAGCAACGGAGGCGGCCAGGCTGCCTCCGGCACAGACGCGGCCCGCGCTCCTCCCCGGCATCTGGCAAACAGCTCCCGCACCGCGGGCCGAGCGCCCACGTGGGGGCAGGACCCGGGGTCGGCCGCGCAGGCCCCGCCCGGCGAAGGGCAGCAGCTCGGAGCGCGCCCCGGGCCGGCGAACGGGGCTCCCAGCGGATGCTGGGGGGTCCCGAGTGGAGACGGAAGGCGAGTCTGGGTCCCCGCGGGCGGGTGTCGTTCGGAGGACACCGACCTGCCGCGCATCTCTGGTGGCGCCAGCCTGCCCCGCTCCGCAAGAGAGGGGGACTCGGGCCCCAGTCCCGGCCAGGAGCCCCAGCCGCGGGTGCCGAGGGTGCCCGAAGGGCAGCCGAGGTTCCGCGCCCCGATGCGCGCGCGCTAGGGGCCGCTTCTTCCCCGAGACGCGCGGGCCAAAGACCCTCCCCCAACCCAGATACCCTCCTCCCTCACCTCCATCCTTCGTCCCCTACCTCGCCCCCGGGCTCGGGGGTCAGGAACAGCGCGAGCTCGCGCGCTCCGCTGCTCACTGGCTCCGGCTGGTCGGTGTCCACAAGCAGCATCCTGAATGCGGCGGGGTCCAGCAGGCTGAGGTTGCGGGAGAACCCTTCGTCGCGCCCCAACCTCAGAGCCCCGCCCCCCGCCGGCTGCAGGCCCGGGGGCCCGCCTGGTGGAGGCGGGGCAGGTGCGCACCCGGCGGTCGCAGCCGGAGCCTCCCGGAGCGCCCGGCCGAGTGGGCAGCGCCACCCAGTGGCGGATGGCGCGCACTGCGCCCGGTCCCCACACCACGGGGTAACCCAGTGGCAACTCGCTTGCAGACTGCAATCACCTGGGGCTCTGCAAGTTTCCAGAGTCCGGGCCACACACTCCTGGACTGGAAACTGGGCATCAGTAATTTTTTGAAACTCGCCAGGCAATTTCAACAAACAACCGAGTTCAAGAACCATCGGTGTAGAACACCCCCTTTCATCGGAACCCAGGTAAAGCAGTGGCTCCAGCAGCCTTTGCTCCGAGGAGCTTGCAAAATTCCGCACTCCGGCGCCACCCCAGGCAGATTCAGCCCGAAGCCCTGCGGGCCTCGGCGGCTGTGCAAGTTCCGCGGGTGACTGCTGGGGCTGGGATGGAGACCTGCTCCTCTGGAGGTCCTTTCATTTCAAGACCACCCCCCACCCCCAACCGTCACCCCAGGCCCGTCCTTTGCCTCAGGCAGACTAGGCACCCTTTTAGAATAAGCACCCCAGGGAACTTTTAAACGTACTAAATTTGACCCCCCTACACACAAGAATCTCTAGGCTGCTTGTCTAGACACCCGTTAGAGGTAGAAGAGGATGGGGTGCACCCCCCAAGAAATGCTAGTAAGGAAAGTACTAGGAGGGTAAAGCGATGGAGGGACGTCTACCGTTCTCATTTTTCCTGGCATGCCTTTTCTTTTAAAATGTTTTTAAAAATCTGGCCGGGCTCCTGCTTTCGAATAAACAAGACTCCTCTCTCGGCTCCCAGGGGTGCGGTGGGATGTTACTTTGAATTCTGTGTCATCTGGCAACCCTAGGGGCCTAACCCATGCTCCCCAGTCACCCCTGTGTGTCCCCACCCCCACCTGCCACCTGCTCACTCACTTCTGGCCATCCTGCCCCCAACATTCAGGCCTGCAGGCCAGAGTCATTTTCCTGAAAACCTGCAGCAGACTTGGGCCTCAGGTGCTCAGGAAGAAGGGTTTGATGGGCGCTCCCTGAATCTGACCTCTACTACCTGATTTTCCTGAAGCTCAGAGCCGTGGAGGTCTCACACACCCAGGGGTAGGCTGGAAGGGGCCTGCCCTGGAAACGCCCAGAACTGGCCTCAGATTAGCCAGTCTGAGCACAGCAAACCTCCCTGGAACTCGAGATCCTAATGCCCCGGGGAGCTGACAGGCCACTGAAGGCTCTTGGGCACACAACTTTTGCCAACCCGCTTCAAAAACGTGGGAAAGGTGGGCAGACACAGGAGTCGAGTGCAGAGCGAGTGGGGAAGAACCCAGTCGGCTGGTCAGCCAGCGGGAAGGCCATGGTGGGGGGGGGGCCGAGGAAGCTGGGGAGGGGGGCAGTGAGAGGGGTCTCAATTAAGTTTGTAATGTTTGATTTCTTCTGCTGATGTTTGTTATAATATTTAAACCTTTTTCAATGTCCAGAGTGACTCATTTAAAAATGAAAGGCCTGGGAATCAGCTCGGGGTACAGCTCTCCCAGAGCCCCTTCTCCTGGAGGGGTGCTGGGGGCGAGAACTGTGTTCTTCACCAGCATCTCCGGCCCAAGTCTGCTCCCTACTTGGGTTCTAGTCTTTTTATCTAGAATGTGTGATTATGCTGCAGAAACATTTTTCAACAAATACAGCTGTCAGGAGCCCTAACCCAACTTTCCAAAGCACATCTTTGGGGCACTGGGCACCTGCATTTTAAAAGCTCTACAACTAATTCGCATGCATACCACAGTCCGAAAAGACTCTATGGCACTTTCTTGCTGTTGGCACATGTCGGGAGCCCTCCCCGCCCCCCCCAGGCCAAATCAGGGATTTTAAACAAAGTGAATTCCATTGAATTCTTAGCCCCTCCTTCTCCAGCCCTCCTTCCCACCTAGTGGTGTTTGGCTTTTGCCCCTGCACCCTGCCGGGGTTCCCAGCTCTTTGGGTGACCCTGGAGCAGGCAGCAAGTCTAGAGGCCTGGAATGCAGCCTGCCTAGGCCGCACCCTGCCCAAACCAGTTTGAACCAGCCGCAGGGATGGAGCCGTGGCGCATCCCCACGAGCTCCCTCTGGTGCCCAAGCCTGGCTCAGAGCTGCTGCTCAGGCCTCCGGCTCGGGTGTCCTCTGCGGGTGAAGGCAGCCGGCTCCAACCCAGCCTGGGGGACAGGGGTGCCGGCCACCACCACACCCTCAAGGCCCCCAGGAGCCGCTGTCGCCCGAGGCTGGGCCCCAAAGCCACAGGCCCTTGCGCCCCTCGCACCTTGCTCCAGCCATCCCGTCTGACTTCCCTCCAGCGGCAAGATGGTTGCTCAGCTGCCTTTCAAGTTCAGGTCTCCCAGCCTGGGCCGCAGGCACATGCGCTTCTATCAATAGACCAGCAGCGCTTTCCAAGCTCCGCTGCACATTGGAAACAGCTGGGAGACTCTAGAAAACACTGACACCTGGTCGCCACTCCAGAGATTGATTTAATTGGTCTGATGTGGCCTGGGTTTGGGGAGGAGCCCTAGATCCCCAGGTGATTCTGATCCAGCCAGTTCCAGGGTTGGCCTGAGTGTGGGCCCCGTCAGCCTCCCCTGGTGTCTTGGGCAGCCCTCATGCCAGGCTGTCCTGGTGCCTGCTACGTGCCAGGCACTGAGCTGGCCCCTTCCATGCATGGCCTTGCTGACCCGCACCATGGGGGGCAAGGTAGGCCAGCCCTGCTGGGATGCCCATTTTACAGGCAAAGAGACTGAGGCCCTGAGAGTTGAAGCAGCTCTCCTAGTGACCTAAGGAAGGAAGGAGGGAGCCGGGGTTTGAATGGGACCACCTGATTCCAAAACCAGGTCCTCCTCACCCGCCACTCTCCCCAGAATGCCTCCTGCCTGCCTCCCCAGTTCGAGCTGGCCGCTCCCCAGCCTCTGCCAACCCAGCCTTTCATTGCCCCCCAAATCACATTCTCATCCCCTCTC
Source organism: Scalopus aquaticus (assembly GCA_004024925.1). Classification (NCBI taxonomy): domain Eukaryota; kingdom Metazoa; phylum Chordata; class Mammalia; order Eulipotyphla; family Talpidae; genus Scalopus; species Scalopus aquaticus. The sequence continues at coordinate 4,986 of PVIJ01004070.1, read as the reverse complement.
ACTTGCTCCTAGTTCTCCAGTGGCTCCCCAGTGCCCCCAAGCAAACTCAGACTACACCCCTGCCCAGTTCCTGCTAATCTTTCACCTCCTTTCTCTTTGAACCCCAAGTTGCAGATGCAAACCCTCAGGGCAGAGCCAGGACTTGGGGGACGGAGGGAGGGAGAAGCGCACTTAAACCCCAAGTTGCAAAGGGGCCTCACTCTAAGGGCTATGTGCTGCAGGGTGGCCACCAGGGGGGGTGTCCTTGCATCTCACTTGCCCCCCAAGTCCTCGCCCTGCCGGTAGACTGCTATGTCCCCGCGTGCCCATATATTGAGATCGTAACCCCCAAGGCAGTGGGAGTGGGAGGTGGGGACTTTGGGCAGAGATTAGGTCGAGGGTGGAGCCCCCCAACTTATGATTATGTAGCCCCAGCCTCCAGCACTGTGAAAAATTAATGTCTTGGGGTTTTTTTAGATTTATTTTTATTTATTTATGCACAGAGGAACTGGGGTGTAGGCCAGAGGTGGGGGGGTGGTGAGAGGATTCACCAGAGACAGAGCGGGGAGCAGAACAGGCAGATCAGAAACACACTGCTGAGGGGAGCAGCGGGCGAGGCAGGAGAGGTCTGCTGCGCCATGTGGGAAGCTCCCTGCCTGGGGATTGAACTCGTGCTGCCGTGGCTGCAGACAGCTTCATAGGCTGAGACTTAACCCCTGCGCCACCAGGGAGGACCTAATATTGGTTATTTTTAAGCCACACATGAATTAAGACACCTGCAGATGTGTTTGACTGGACAACATCGTGTCTAAACACATGTACCTTTTAATGTGGTGACATTTTACAGGGCTCAGTGAACATCCAGATTTATGGTTTCTCTAGAGACAAAAGGAAGGATCTGGAAATCACTGTGTCGTGATCACGCCGGCCAGTTAGGTGACCCCAGTTGCCAGAGTTCCCCGCCGGGCCCTGTTCTCTCTGGGTTTCGGACTCCAAGGCCCCCTGAAGGTACCCCATATTTGTGGGCTCCATGTGCCTGTCCAGTGCTTTCTGTCTCAGGTGTCCCTGACCAACTGCTCTCCGTGCCCTCTGGGGCCTCTTTAATGGCCCTTGTACTGCCTCCCCCAGACCCCCAAAGCAAACATGCCCTTTAAGATTGCTTTTTACAACTGTTCACCTTCTGCTATTCACACAGACAGAAATTCCTTGTGGACAGAGAATTTGTCTCGTGCCTTTTATGAGATGCCACTCACAGTAAGTCCCCATAAACACAGATGTCTCAAAGGTGAAGCCGCCCTCTGCTATACCCTCCAACAAGACAGTTTACAAATTAGCCCAGCTGGATGGAACCAGAGTGCAGACCCAGGTTTAAAAAGCATTTTCCAGTGCAGTTTTGAAAGGCCCACTCTATGGTAGCAGCAAAGAGTGGTCGCACACCCCCTCCTTTCCCTGCAAAGAAAACCCCTAATTCTCTGCAAGCCTTTGATCCATTTTTCTCCTTTCCCTCCCACAACAGAGCCGCAGGAAGCCCTGGTAGCTTTGGAAGCAAGACCTGGGGGGAAGGTTCACCATGCACCACCCCAGCCAACCTCACGCCACCGCTGTAGCTGCCCCAGCCTGGAGAAGGGAGAGAGACGAGCTCAGGAAACAGGAGATGTCTCCCCTCCCAGCTACCGGATGTGGGTCCCCAGGGCTTTCTCTGCCTCCCTCAAAACGGAAACCACGACGGGAGCAAGGAGGCAGATTCAGGAGACGTGGGTCACCAGGCGGGAGCTTTGTGCAGTCCCTAGCTCTCCTGAAAGCTCATAGGCTCCCAAGGACATAGGCCCCTCCCACTGAGGGCCTTGGGGCAGGATGTGGATTGAGGGGACAACTGTACTTTCTGTCCAGGGACTGAGGGTGGCGTCCAGTCCACTAGAATATTAGCCCCCTTGAGGACGCCCTGCCTCTTCTGCCACTGCTGTGACCCACCATCTGCCACAAAGGCCACCTGGTAGTCGATATACTTTTGAATCAATGAGATCTGTGAACCACTTTAACAGTTTCTTTGAGCTGTAATTCACATACGAACAATTCACTTAAAGGGTGAGATTCCATGGGCTCTACAACAGTCTCTTCAGAGGTGTGTGGCCGCCACCATGATAATTCTAGAACATTTTTAGCCCTCAACACTGAAGCCCCACCCCCTTTTCCCTTGACTCCCCAGTCCTCGAATCTTCCTCCTCACCCAGCCCCAGGAAACCACCAACCTGCTTCTAGCTCCATGCTTCTAGCTCCACAGGTTTGTCTGTTCTGGACATTTCATGTAAATACATCCTATAGTCCCAACCTTGTGGGACTGATTTCTTTCAGTCACCGTGATGCCTCTACCATTGATCTGTATTGTAGCAGGTGTCAGTACTTCCTTTTTCTTTCTTTTTTTTTAAAGATTTATTTTTTATTTTTTATTTATACATACAAGCTGGGTTACAGGCCAGAGGTGTGGGGCGGCAAGAGGGTTCACCAGAGACAGAGCGGGTAGCAGAACAGGCAGATCAGAAATACACTGCTGAGGGGAGCAACGGGCGAGGCAGGAGAGGTCTGCCGCGCCATGTGGGAATCTCCCCGGCCGGGCGTCGAACTTGCGTTGCTGCTGCCGACAGCTCCACAGCGCAGCGCTTAACCGCTGCGCCACCGGGGAGGCCCAGTACTTCCTTTTTCATGGTCATATAATATTCCACACGGTGGATGTGCCACCGTTTGCTCAAGGATCCCTCAGCAGACAGGCCCTGGGCTTGGTGTGAGTCACTTCTTATTGGCCAGTGATGATGACCAAGCAGTAGATTGTCCCCACATGGGTGTTTGTCCTCCTTCTCACCATTTATTCCTCTGTTGCTTCTCATCAAAGAGTCAACATGCGAGAAAGGCTTTAAAAGCAGCCTTGTCATGCTTATGAAGGATTTTAAAAGAATGAGAGGTAGTGCTGGCCAGAATGTGGAGAAGCACATTCAGAACAGCGTTTCAGGAGGGAAATCTGTGAATGTGTATCAGAAATTTGAGAATTTTGTACAACTCTAGATCCAGATACTCTAATTCCAAGAAATTTCCCAAGAAAATCATCCTGGAGGTCTGCAAATCCTCGCCAAGTTAAAATAGTAAAACATGAGAAATAGCTTCAATGACTGACAGGGGAAAACTGATAGACTAAAAAAGGGAACATTCATCTCTAGACATCTGCAACCATAAAAGAGAGTTGTAGACATTTAATACTTTAAATAAATGTTCACAATATATTAAATGAAAAAAACGAGTGATAGGAATGTTCAGTTTGACCTCATTTTTATAAAAAAAGAGAAAATTCTGTACATACACAGGTACCAACCATGGCCATCTTCAAGCATCAGTAAAACCAGCCACTTTAATTTTCTCCTGTATTTTATAAATGCCTACAATGAACATCTATTACTTTTGCATGAGAAAAATAATTTTTCAATTTAAGAACATGATTCTTAACCATGACATGCTGGTGGCATCTTTTAGAGAGCACCTGCTTTTGTCACCTTTCTGGAAGTATTGGCCAATGAGAAACAGGGAGGACTATTTAATAAATTACTGCAGACAAAGGGTGAAGAGGCTTATTATAACCCCACAAGAAGCAGTTAAAATAACCACTGCCTAATTGAAGAGCAATAACTGGGAATATACTTGATAGAAAATGTACACAATTCTGGAAAAGAAAACTCAAATACTCAAAGAATGTAAGAATCAAATAAGTAGAGAGACACCGTATCGTGGCAGAGAAGAACCCACATCATAAAATTAATTCTCCTTCCAAATAATCCATAAACTTAACAAAATCTCAATCTAGAGCTGAGGTGGTGTTTTTCTTCTGAAACATAACAAAAAGACCCCAGTTCACCTACAAGAATATACAGTTTTATTGATTCTAAGACACACTTTTCTTTCACGTTTTATTCCTGTTGAGTTCAAGGTGCAGCTTAGATAAGTGAACTAAGGTGTCAAGATCAGCTAGCAAAGTTTTGAACCAGAGTGACTGAAATCGCAGAATTATCTTAATAACCATAACCCCCTTCGGGCCTCCCTGGTGGAGCAACGGGTTAAGTCTCAGCACTATGAGGCAATCAACAGTCACTGCAGCACAAGTTCAATCCCCGCCCCCCAACTGGGAGCTGACCCACATGGCACAGCAGACCTCTCCTGTCTCACCTGCTGCTCCCCTCAGCAGGTTTAAAGTAGATCCACCTGTTCTGCTCCCCGACTCTGCCTCTGGTGAATCCTCTCACCCCCAACACCTCTGACCTACACCCCATTTCTTGTATGCATAAATAAATCTTTAAAAAACAAAAAAAACAAACAAAAAAAGCTGAAACTTGAAAACCTGCAGACAATGGACACATTCTAGCAAGATGTAATTTGGGAAAAGAAAATTCAAATTGACTGCTTTCTCTAGAAATAGAGAAAGTTGTCAAATATTTATGCTCCCAAGAGCACCAGGTACAAATGATTTCACAAGGGAATCCTATTCTCTTGTGAAAAATCTTTAGAGAATAGAAAATGCCAACGTTATTTAAATCAAGAGCACCTAGAAGGAAAAACTCCCAAATAATCTTCAAAAGCAGGCATAACATGGATGCCAAAATCTGATGAAAGTTTAAAAATAATTAAAAATTTTTCTTATAAAAATGTATGCAAAAATTTTATATTGGGAAACAGAATCTAGTGGCACATTAAAAATAGTAATATATCATAATCTTGGGGCCTCCCTGGTGGCACAGCAGTCGAGCGCTGCGCTGTGGAGCAACACGAGTTCGACGCCCGGCCGGGGAGAATCCCACATGGTGCGGCAGACCTCTCCTGCCTCGCCCGCTGCTCCCCTCAGCAGTGTGTTTCTGATCTGCCTGTTCTGCTCCCCGCTCTGTCTCTGGTGAACCCTCTCGCTGCCCCACACCTCTGGCCTGTACCCCAGCTTGTATGTATAAATAAATAAATCTTTAAAAAAAATAGTAA